>VKOC01005874.1:0-16578 GCA_009364415.1 Spea multiplicata
ACACTGATTTAGGCCAATGTCAGTCCCAGGGATTGGAAGATTTTATTTTTATGTAGTAAATTCAATGCCTCTTCCATCTCACGCAGACTTCTATAGTACACGATGGAGAACTCGGTCGAGGTGTCAGTATGACCCGCCACCACAATGCGCTGCCGGACAGTTGCACCCTACAGCCTGCCCCATGACATTTAGGGTAAATGAACTTGCCCCTAAACACAGGAGAGGACGTAGTGGCAGCTGCCCTCACCACCAGCTATGTCTATAGACAGATACCGCGAATGACTAGATGTGGTAGTGCCGGCCCTGCTTTTACCACAACAACTGGTAATCAACACATAAAGCTGCCAGTACCACCCGATAACAATCTGTACCAGAAGAGGCAGAGAAGTTGTTGTATGTCTCAGACACGTTGAGTGATATCTGGAAAGTTTATTTACTGATCAGCCCACAAACTCTTCGTGAAACTCGTTTCAGGTTCCATGTTCGGTATTACAGGGACGTTCTTGGTGTGATGTTCGCGATAGATGAAATTAACAAGTCTCCGGACCTGCTGCCCAACATCACTCTGGGGTTCAGTCTTTTTGACTCGTGTATGTCTGAGCTCCGAGCCATCTGGGGGGCCTTGTCCATGATATCAGGGACTAGGAGCCCGATCCCTCCATACAACTGCCACAGCCCTTCTCTTATGGTCGGTATTGTTGGGGAATTGGTATCCGCCTTATCGCTTCCAATCGCCCGAATTCTCAGCGTTCTCCATTTTCCACAGGTACGGCATTCTCCATTTTCACACGGAAGATTAATAACAATAATTTACTGAGACCTCACCTCCTCCTTTCACTGTCCCCTGGTGTTATTTTAATGTTATTACGCTATAATTCAATAACAACACTGACATAAGTGTAATATACATATTATTAAACAAACAAACTTGCCCGTTATAAGAGATGAACCACCCAAAAAAGGCCCAAAAAAGACACCCTCATTCACACAAACCTATAAATATAGTTTTATCTTCCACTTGTATATCAATTATTCCATTTCCTGTCCAATATAATAAAATCCCTTTCATATTGCATAATATCATAACTACGTTATCATACCTTCTGGTTGGAGACCCAGGCAAAATTAAGACTATATGCTCAATTTCCCAAATTCCCACAACCTATGGACTTATTCTAAGCGAGTTTGAAGAAGTAAGTGCTCATATTGAAATGTTTTCTTTTAGATAAGCCATGGAGCCACGCTGTCGGCTCTGAGCAACAAGAAGGTCTTTCCATCCTTCCTTCGCACTGTCCCCAGCAATATGTTCCAAAACATTGCCCTTACTCAACTCATCAGCCGCTTTGGTTGGATGTGGTTAGGGATGTTGGTTGTTGATAACGACGTCGGGGAGCAAGGAGGTCAAGTCATCCAAGCAGGGATAGAGAAGAGTGGGAGTTGTGTGGCATTTCTCGAGAAGATCCATCTGAGCTACTCCATGAGACAGATCCAGAGAGTGGTGGACGTCATCGAAGCAAGTTCTGTGAAGGTCATTGTCCTCCACAGCCCTGAAGTTCATGTTAAAGCTCTGCTGGACGCCTTATACGACAGAGAGGTGACTGGGAAGGTATTCATTTCTTCGGCTTCTTTTGGGTTAACTCCTGGTTTATTCTCCAAAAAGGCTTGGAGTGTCTTGAATGGGACCATCGGGTTGATTCCTAAAACAGGAAAAATGCCAGGGTTTGAAGAGTTCCTCTACAGGTTGCATCCATTAGATTCCTCCAAATACCCTTTCATGGGGCTTTTCTGGCAGAAAGCTTTCAACTGCCGATGGCCAAACCAGGGTGAAACGCAAGGATCGCCTAGTCAAGTTACAGCGCAGGAGCTGGAGCTGTGTACAGGGAATGAAACACTTGGTGAAATGATGTCATCACTATTTGAGATCAATGACCTCAGCTATACATACCATGCCTACCTCGCTGTATATGCATACGCTCACTCAATGCATGCCCTACTCAAGTGTCAAACAGTGAGAGGACTCTTACCGAATAGGACGTGCGGGGCGGTGAATTCAATACAACCATGGCAGGTAAAAAAAAATATCACATTAATTTTAGAAATAAATATTTGATAAAATATGAAAATATTGTATGTTTCTATGTTAGAAAATGTAAGAATTCTGTAAACAGATCTACCCATGTCATCTATTTAGTTTGGGTCTAAGAAATTTGTTTTGGGGCAAAAAGTAAAATGACAAAGATCAGCCATAAAATATTTCTTCATTAATTTATTCCCAAAGATCCTTCAATACCTCAAGAAAACGCCTTTCCGAGCCAAGACGGGCGAAGTCATCGCATTTAATGCAGACGGGGACATCCCCGCATCTTACGACATTGTGAACGTTCAGATTCTGAACAATCATTTTCACCTGGTAAACGTCGGAAGGTTTGACCCAGAAGCCGGGCAGGAGGACAAAATCACCGTAAATAAAAGTGCGATACTCTGGGGTGATCGGTTCTCACACGTGAGTCGCTACGGCAACAAACACACGATTCTCATAAAAAATAACTCAGATCCATTTTGTTGGAAAACTAAAATTATTTTCCACTCTTCTTCTCTACTAATCTTTTCTTTTCTACTCTACTATCGTCTATTTTCCCCTCCCCATTCCCTTTTCTCCTCTCTCCTTCTTTCTTATGGCTTTTTCTCATTCTTTTTTTTATTTCTTTCTCTCTCTCTTTCTTCCCCTCACCTTTTTTCAACCTTTCTTTTTTGTCTCTCTCTCCTTTTCTTTTCTCTCTCTCCTGACTTTGTTTTTTTCATCTCCTTTTATCTAATTCTCTCTCTTTCTTTTTTTACTTCCTCTTTCTTCTCCCTGCTCTCGCTTTATTTTTTTCATTTTCTTCTTTCTCTCTCTTTCCTTTCTTTCCTCTCTTCTCTCCTTTCTTTCGTCTCACTCTTTCTCTTTTCACCTGTTCCTTCTTTCTCTCCCTCACTCTTTCTTCTCTTACTTTTTGCTCTTTCTTGCTCCTCTTTTTCCTCTTGACAGTATCACCCTTTTTTTCCCTCCATTCTCCCCCTTATTTTTTGGACACTTGTCCTCATGGGATATGTAATGCTGGTCGGAACAGGGATCGTAGTGAAATGCGTGCACTCCGATAGAACCTTACTTTAAGTTCCGCCCAAAGTGATCAACATCTCCCACAGGGGATAAGTCTAATACATGCCGTATATTAGGCACAAGTCATATTCTGAAGAGTTACTCAATCTCTCCACCGCCATTGTTTCTATTTTGACCTAATGGGAAGGCTTCTTCCTGCAGGTTCCGCTCTCTGCGTGCAGTGACAGCTGCCAGCCCGGGTACCGGAGGTCTGCTCGACAGGGGCAACCCATCTGCTGCTTCGATTGCGTGCCATGCTCCACAGGTGAGATGGCCAACCAGTCAGGTACGCTCAGCCACAATTCAACTCAATTCAACAGAAATGTAACTCAAAAGATACATTCCACAGGATTCAGTGTCATTGGTACCGGTTTGAAGGCAGGGGTGCCCAGAAGTGTAGGTCGCTGGACATCGTTCTCTGACTATGGCTTAAAGCTTGCCTGTGGCAGAGACTCAGCTGACAGTAGTGAGCATACATACTCACACACAGTGACATACTTAGACTCACACATCCTTCTACTTTTGCCCACCGGGCAGTATCTTCTCTGCTCACTCAAGGTCCTTCCTTGCATGTTGTCTGAGTAGTGAAAACTGTTGTCATATCCCAGCGTTTAGACTCAGTCTGTGTGCTAGGACTAAGGAAGTGAAGCCCAGGGGTCCAGCAGTTTGCCCGGACCAGGGTGCAGGAGAGGCTTGGCAATGCTGGAGCAACGTGGAGGCCTCCATTGGGCCAGCGTTTGAAATGTGGGAATATAGTGCAAATACTCATGCTAACCCTGAAATCCTGTCTCCTCTTCTTTCAGATTCATCCGAGTGCTATAAATGCCCTGACAATCAGTGGCCTAATGAGATGAGAGACAGCTGTGTACCAAAGGTAATAGAATTCCTCTCATACCAGGAGCCATTAGGCATTATATTGGTGACCATGGTGACCATCTTCTCATGCCTGACCTTCTGTATATTGTTCATCTTTATTAAACACCGGGAAACTCCAGTAATTAAAGCCACCAATAGGGAGCTGAGCTATATCCTCCTGGTGTCTCTCATGTTCTGCTTCCTCTGTTGCCTACTGTTCATCGGTCGTCCATCCACTTTTTCATGTCTCCTGCGCCAAATCTGCTTCAGTATTGTGTTCTCCATCAGCATCTCCTCCGTCCTGGCCAAGACTCTCATGGTGATACTTGCATTCAAAGCCACCAACCCAAACAGCCCCTTGAGGAAATGGTTGGGACCAAAGATACCCCGTAATGTGGTAGGACTTTGCTCTGTGATGCAGACTGGAATCTGCTCGGCTTGGCTTCTCGTGTCTCCTCCTTTTCCGAGAATGAACACGGAGTCTGTAAGCCATAAAGTGATATTTGAATGCCATGAAGGACATAACCTCTTCTTTTACGTGACAATGGGCTTCATGGGCCTCCTAGCAATGGTCAGCTTCGTGGTCGCCTTCCTGGCGCGAAACCTGCCTGGTAACTTCAACGAGGCCAAGCTCATCACATTCAGCATGTTGGTCTTCAGCAGCGTCTGGGTGTCGTTCATTCCTGCCTATCTGAGCACCAGGGGCAAATACACAGTGGCCGTGCAGATATTTGCCATCCTGGCATCCAGCGCAGGACTTCTGAGCTGTATCTTCATCCCCAAATGCTACATTTTATTGGTGAGACCAGAGAGGAGTCACAGAGAAAAGTTCACGAGCAACAGAAAGTCAAGACATATTGGACAATAGAGATCTTCCAACCTAGAAAGACGTCTTGGCTACAGGCTCTACCGAGTCCAATGACTCAATCTTTCTAAACAGTGGAAAATTGTGTTGTAATTTTCCTTTCTATTAGACTTAAAGAAGTGGCCTCTGCCTCTTGTGTTCTGTTGTATTGATTATATTGATGTAAATTGAAGGTTTATGAAGGTCGTCATAATGTGTTTACTTACATATTAAGACGGACTTGTAGCATATTCTTAACCACACATCTGTACACAGCCCTCCACATCCAACCGATGGCAGAAATGAGCAAGGGACATGGGACACGAGACAAGGGACGAGGCCACGGATTAATACACTATTTGGACGTTGTGCTCTGCAACCTTGAGACCCTTCAAATATTAACACTTTGATAGCCCATCACACTGATTCTATTATATTGCCTCTCTAATGGTGGCAGTCAAATGGTTCCAAGAAAAGTCTTTATGGAAACCCTGACTTGTCAGTTGGTAAAGATATTCTGAATGAAGTCACCTGTAGTCAAGAAGGGATGGCAAACTGATCTCATCCGTTGGCTTTCAATATCACCTGTACGCTGATGATACCCAGATCTATCTATCCTCCCCTGATCTCTCTCCCTCTGTCTTAGATCATGCAACTAACTGTCTCACATCTGTCTCTACCTGGATGTCTGAACGTTTCTTGAAACTCAACCTCTCCAAAACTGAACTCCTCATCTTCCCTCCCTCCAATTCTAAGATTTCCCCATCTATCTCCCTCAATGTTAATGGTGCCATCATCTCCCCGTCTACTCATGCACGCTGTCTTGGTGTCACCCTTGACATTGCTCGCATCCGTCCCTTCCTCACACGGCATGCCACTAAGGCTCTTGTCCATGCCCTGATTATCTCCCGTCTTGACTACTGTAACTCTGTCTTAGCCGCTCTCCCTCTTAACCGTCTCACCCCTCTACAATCCACCATGAATGCTGCTGCCAGACTTATCTTCCTCTCCCATCGCTTTACTAACGTCTCTCCCCTCTGTCAGTCTCTCCCCTCTGTCCGTCTGTCTCTCCCCTCTGTCAGTCTCTTCACTGGCTGCCTGTAAGCATCAGGATTAATTTCAAAATCCTCACTCTTACTTTGAAAGCCCTTCACAGCAGTTCCCCTCCCTACATCTCCTCACTCATCTCTAAATACCCTCCACACACCGGTCCCTCAACTCATCTCTAAATACACTCCTAACCAGTCTCTCCGCTCATCCAACGATCTCCTTCTATCCTCTCCTCTGATTTGATTTCTAGCTCTCATTGTTACAGGGTCACCCCCAAGGCTGGATACCCCTGTTTGAGGGCTGAGGAATCGCCAGTCAGTCCCTCATACGGATCGCACTCAGCTATCCACGGATCAGCCAGACCACCATTCACAGTAAAACAAGAACAACTTTATTTACAAACACACAGAACTTTATATACAATCTCAATGCAATGTGTACCAAACCCAACCCCCAATCCCATCACTCACATCCCATCACAAATCCCATCAGTATACAGGGGATGTATCAGGTGAGGGGATTAAGGGATACAATGGGTTCCCCCACCTGTGTTATCCCCCCTGTAGTGCGGGTGCCGTCTGGGCAGACAGGGCTGTGTTGCTGATTAAGAGCCCCAGCCAGATTATAGGATCGTCTCTTTGAAGGCTGGGGCTGAATCCACATCAGTCTCTGGGCCGGTTACACAATAAACACAACATAAAATATTACCGGGTCACGGTATACAGAACCGGACACAAAAGTGCTCCGTGACCCGGCTAAACTTCATATGACCTATGAGCCAGCTAGCCTGGCCCTGTCACACTCCTTGATTAGTTTTTGTTTGTTTCGTTGGGGTCCCTCCTTTTTTTCGGACATTCATACTAATTGATGAATTTGGCAAATTTCATTAAAATGTAAATTTTTACAAATCTAGCCAGTAGCCCTTTTTCTATCTTACTGGCCCTTGCAACAGGTCATGCTAACCCTAATGTTAAACCCTGTTGCTAAGTTTATTGTTTATCCTTTTTTGTTTAATGACTTCCCTAACACAACCCCATTTAAGCTTTAATTTACACATTTATATATATTTTTGCAAAATGCATAATTGCAATTTTTAACATTAACGCTCATCTGCCGCTTGGTTGCTCAGTCCTTTTGGAGAAAAGATGTGTGACAGAAGGTTACAAAATGTGCATACCCAATCCATTTCCTTTCACCCTTTAAAAATCTTCATAGGGGAGAAATAACATAACGAGTGGATGTGATCATCAAAATGCCAAAAGGAGCAAATTGAGATGACTGTTCTTATTGTATTGAAATATATTGCTTATTTTAATCTTTAAACACAGTTAATCTGCATTTGTTGAGGGTACTGAACTGTAAAATATAGAACCAGGGAAAAAGCTTTAAAGGAGCATTACTTTTCAGACACTGATTTTATTATTTCCTCCAGCATTTTTATGCATAACTATGTAAAAATAACATATACACTTTTAGGATGCCTTGCTTGTGTTATATGACCTGGAACCATTGGAACCATTGCAGTGGTGGAGCAGTTATTTCCATTGTTTTTTTTTTTGCGTGATTCATTTAATAAAGCTAAACCAGCTTTGGAGCCAACTGGAGATAAACTTTGTTTATCATGTGTCAGGAGATTGGTTTGGCCAAACCAATCGCCTTTCTCCTGCACAGCAATTAGCTGGGGTGTGATGAAGAAGTGGGCAAATGCTGTGGAAGGATTCTGCAGAATCCAGCATACATTTGCAAGGAGGACACCGTGAATGCACTAAAGTAAATTTGCATAAAAGGACTAATATGTCCCTCTAATGCAGTAGCGTACCTAAAGAGGATCGTCCGACAAACCGGGTGCCACTCATTAAGGGTGAGTGGTCTAATGGCTGCCTAACGCGTGCCCACAGCTTACCTCTGCAGAGCTCACACACAGTGCTAGGAAACAGGTTCCTGCTTCCCCTGCACAGGAAAAAGAGTTTCCTTACACAGTGATGCTCGGCCAGCCCCCGGACCAGTGAAATCTGCAAGAGAGGTAAGAGGGTGCGGGAAAGTCAATTGGTAAATGAATTAATAAATAAGTGAGTGTTTAGGGGCAGAAATGGGACACGCTGTCCATTTAGGGAAGGCAGAGGAGGCACAAGTGGGCTGTTTCAGGGGCAGAGTTGGATGCAGGAAGGCTGTTTTCAGGGAGATTTGGCGCAGGCAAGCTGTTTCCAGGCAGAGTTGGCACAGGCAGGCTGCTAAAAGGGTTGCGGTGGCATGGGCAGGCTGTTAAAAGGGCAGCGGTGGCAGAGGCAGGCTGCTTTAGGGGCAGAAGCCTACTGTGTCAATGCCTGGCTCAGTATATAGCAATAGGAGTTGGGCTGTAACATATGTGTTCAGTAAATTTATTCAAACTTATTTAATTTACTTATTCAGATCTCTATTTTTTCCAGTTGTCATACAGTTTACAAATTTGTGAAATAAACATTCTTGCCAACGTTTTTTTTTTTTTGTTGTGGGAGTGGGGTGCGACATATCTGCCCTAGGTGCGCTAATGCAATTCTGCTTTTTCTTAACTTTTTAGGTTTATCTCAGGTCGTCCTGCTTTTTGTTGCCTCTTATTTTCTTGTTGATTTGCACCTATTAATTTTACCAGTAAGAGCTGGTTTTATTTTGTTTAATTTGATATTACAGGCTAATAAGTACATTAGTAAATTTCTGCCAAATGCATCAGCCATTAGTGCCTGTACAATTTAAATCTCAAAATAATCATTTTATTATTTGTTGAAATAATTATTAATATGCCTTGTTCACAGACTAGTTCCACTGGTAGTATTCGTACATTCGTATCCTAGACATTTTTACACTGTGAATCTTTTAAACTTTGCTTCCAGAAAATATCCTTCTGTAACCAGAGTTCCTCTGCATGGTTCCAGTACGGTGATTTAGCTTTAATAAGTCAATATGCAATAGATGCACATCCGAAAATTTAAATTAAGCATGTTTTTGGGATTGCAGATTTTGTTTTGTTTTGTGATTAATAATTATGTGTATGACTTGGTTTTGATGTACATTACTGAACTGAATAATTGTTTTTAATATTACAAATAATCCAATTTTCTTTGGGTTGTAAATCAAATAAGCTCAGAGAAACAATGATCTTTTGAATTATATAGAATTCAGTTTCCGTGCTCTTTAAAAGGAGCTTTTCAATTGGGAGAGAAGTATATATATATATATATATATTTATATATAATAAAAACCCCCTCTTTTTTTATTGGACAAAGCGGAATTAGGTATATTAGACATCATAAACAGTACAATGTGAAAAATCATAGACATGTCAAATCAATGAAAGAGGCATAAAACAATGTAGTAGGCCATCACTGTATCAAAATGAACAATAAATAAGAACCACAAAATGGTATCATAGTACCACGCCTTTTCTCATAATGTTATATGCTTTACTTTTATGCTTCCTGATAAAAACATTAGAGAAATTATATTACTAAAGACTTAGTGTTGATATCATGGTTGTCCATAACTATGGTGTCTCTCCTTTAACTTCCTGTTCCAGGATCTACATGTTTTTTACCCCAATTACCGTATTGCCTCAAATGTAGGCCGCACCCTTAACGTTTGGTGCTATTTAAAAAACATATATTTTTAAAGAAAAAATACACATTAGTGGAATGGTAAAACAGTATTTTATCTAATGAACAGGCACACATGTATTTTAACATTTTTGGTATCGATTATATGTTCTATAATGCACCTTACTTATAGATATGCCTCTCTGCCCCCTGAAATGCTCCTCTGCCCCCAGATATGCGTTATAGCCCCTGATATGCCATTCTGCCCCCCAGATATGCGTTATAACCCCTGATATGCCACTAGAGAGATTCCCCCCAGATATTCTTTATAACTCCTGATATGCCACTCTGCCCCTAATATGCTTTATAACCCCTGATATGCTTTATGCCTCCTAGATATGCCACTCTGACCACCAGATATGTTTTATGCCCCCTAGAAAGTCCCACCTGCCCCCTAGAAATGCCCAACTGCTCCCCCAGATATGCTTAATGCCCTCTAGAAGTGCCACTCTGCCCCTCTGATATGCGATAACGGAGAAGCAGTGCTGGCAGCGCAGGTTGTCTACGTGCATCGCCACAGCCGGTGAACGTCTGTGCGATATACGTAGAAAACCTCCACTGCCGACACTTTCACCGGGGCTTCTATGGTGGAGCACCAGAAGGTTATTTTACGCCGGTGCTCCACCACAGAAGCCCCGTCTAAGCGTATAGCGCAGATGTCCACCCTAAACACCCCATCAACCATAACTGCCCCTAAATTAACCCTAAAGACCCCAATCAACCATAACGGCACCTAAATTAACCCTAAACACCCCATCAAACTCATAATGTCCCTAAATTACCCTAAAGACCCCATCAACCATAAACTGTCTAAAATTAACCCTAAACCACATCAACATAACTGCCCTAAATTAACCCTAAACATCCCATCAACCATAACTGCCCCTAAGTTAACTCTAAATTAACCCCCACCTCCCCTAACTTTCAGCAGCCCAAATATTAATTTTATACTTACTGTTGATGAGTTGCTGAGCAGTGTGGATGCTATAAGGAAAGGGGTGGGGCTAATCAGTGTGACTGGGGAGGGTGGGGAGACTCCAGGCTGGGCTCGGAGTGTGCTGGCTGGGAGCTGACGGCTGGAAGCTCCTCCCCCGCTCACACAGCTTTCACTGTGTGAACAGGGTTCAAATGGGCGGCTTAGCCAGCGCTTTAGCAAGCGCGGCAGGAATTGAGCCATATAGGGTCTTTCTTCCTATCGCACGTATAGGCATAGGGCATAGGCAGGCTACATCAGGGACAGAAGGCTTTCAAAAAAAAAAGTAAAATTAAATCAAAAATCCCTTTTAATCTAATTTTGATTGAATTTTTTTCCCTTTTGTGCTTGGGAGTTCATGTGCGCATATTCATGTTCCTATGGAGGAACCTCCACTGACTGGATATACATGATATAGGTGTACGATGATGTAGGTGCTTTTGTTGAAACAAATGTTATATCGCTTACCTATATTACTGCTTTCTCTGCTTTGCTGTGTATCGATGAAGAGGAAACACCAAAACGTCTGAAACCTGTTTATCACATAATACAGAGCAGTAGAGTGCTCTGTAAAAAGTGGGTGGCCACTTGGGAGTGAGTTATTGTAACATTGTTTTTTTTAATGCATATTACACTATAATGTTTATTATTGCTCTTTTTTTACATATGCTAAATGCTCCTACTCCCTGTATCATCTTAGAATTACAACCCCCCTCCGATTTATTATAATATAATAAGTACAGTAATACAGTCATTTTGATCAGGGTACAATTTAATTTCCCTTTCCTTGTCCTTGTGCTTTTCAAGGCTTGAAATCAATTCATTTTTACATGGTCTAGCTGTAACAATTCACCTAAAAAATAACAGTGAACAATATGGGATGTTTCAGTTTTTCAGAAAGTGGTAATCTGAAATTGTACAACTAGACCTTTAATAAGTGAAAGGCACTTGTCCTCTCAGTGCTATCACCACTTCATGCAAATGCACTCTCCCGCAGAGCATTCTGTCTAAATCCAGCTGATCTCGGCTAATCGGTAAGCAGTCCGTAATTGAAACAAAATATATTTCCACAATGTACGGAATTTGTATGGTTTTGTATTCTAGATATTCTCTTTCAGATCTTTTTTCTTTCTTTTACAACCTAATAGCCCCTAATCAACCATAACTGCCCCTAAATCAACCCTAAACATCCCATCAACCATAACTGCCCCTAAATCAACCCTAAACATCCCATCAACCATATGCCCCTAAATTAACCTAAACACCCCATTAACATAACTGCCCCTAAATTAACAATAAACACCCCATTAAACATAACTTCCCCCAAATTAACCCTAAAGACAAGAACATACAAATTGGTTTCCCTAATTTATCCATTTGCCCCTAATCTTCTGTGACATAAGACTGACAAACTAGTTGGCAGACAAACAAGTCTATTCAAGTGTGAGTGCTTCCATGTTTACAGGAACAATCTTGCACAAGTTAACTTCCAATTCACTAAAGCCAACACGCATTAGCACTCGTGCAGGTGACATGAGTGTATACAATTTTAAAAAAAATAGGCAACTCACAACTTTGTAAACTTGCCTATGACTTTACATGCAAGTTGGAACTCTTGTCCCAGCTCACCTTGAGATTAAGTTATTGCCTGCTACTGTAAATAAGTAAAAAGTATATATATAGGAGGTACGTGATTTGATGTCAGGTGACCACCAAAGTAAGAGCATTTCAATTCCTGGCTTCTGTGTTTTGTGGCTGGGTCCTGGGTGTGCCATGTTTAATATAGAACATGGCTTCTATAAATGGAATCAACATATTTTGGCTTAGGACATCTCATTTTCCTTTGTGAAATGGTGCACAAACACAAATGGTCATGCTTGATTTATTGAATGCATCCATTATTAACAAACGTGACTTTGAAACTGACTTTCATTTGATTTATTGTAACAGTTCACATAATTGGTTCTACTCACAAATACGAAACTTGCAATTAGCAAATGTATAGTAATTAAATGTATAAATGTCCTCTTATACGGGAAGAAAAAGCATTTTTGTGCTCTGCTCTTTTTTTAAGCAATCATAATGCTTATTGGGTTCTGCTATATTGCTTGTCAGGAATTTCTTAGAAACATTTACTAAAAGCATTTTATCTTTAACAATTTTGTGATTAATGGACAGTGATAGCAGGACTCAGAAAAAAAGACAGCTCATATTTACTTGAGAAGACATCTAAAGTAAGTTTGAATCAGCATTGGCATCAACAGAAATACACAAATTGTCTTTAATGTTAGATCCATTATAAACATACTAGCCCCATATATTCACACGTTTAAAGGATGCGTGTAGTAAAGATATTTTTCTTGCAATAAAATATACAAGGGGCCCCGGCGGGCTCATCTTTTGCAGTATAATTCACCCTGCAGAGCCACTCGGCCTTGTGCTTTTTTCATGGTACGGGGAGAATGCATGGAAAGTACGTGAATGTGCTTCTCATTTTGCTTGTGTGCTCAACATTCCAAGCTTAGGTGATCTGGCGCTTAACTGAAGTCAGGAGGCAACTGGGATTTAACAAAAAGTGTTTAGGGACAGAAATGGGACAGACAGGTTGCTAAAGGGGCAGAGGTGGCACAGACAGGCTGGTTCAGGGGCAGAGGTGGCACAGTATATAGTAACGAGAACCATATATGTTCAGTAAATGTTAATAATGTATTTGTTCAGATTTCTAGTTTTTTTTCCAGTTGACATTCAGTTCACAAATTTGTAAAATAAATATTCTTGCCAACATTAATTTTTTGTGGTTGTCTTTACATTTTAAAGTGTGTGTGGGGGTACCACATACAAGATCCGCCCTGGGTTCCAAATACTCTATGTAACCCCTGGGGCAATGTGTGTAAGAATCGCCAGTGTGGATGACTTATAAAAAAATAAATGTATTAAAATTTGGTAATATTTAAAAATATGTATGCACCATCATGGGAACCATACAGTTCTAAGAAAATGCAAAACAAACTCCCTTCCCAAAAAGTTTATTTTTATGAGCAAGTGCTAAAAATAGGGTATCTTTCCAAAAATCCTGTCATGGAAAGAGTTTAAAAAAAGAGTTTAAATACTGGTATTTCAAATACCAATGGGGTGTCTACTTTAAAAAAAATGTATGGTTCGATGGGGTGAATTGAATTGGCTGGGTTCAAAGATGTCCCAAATAGGCCATAGATGCAGACTGACCAGATGTCAAAATTAAAAATAAAAACATACTCCAAATGTGGCCTTTTAGCCCCCAAGTTACCTGACAAACCTATGCATGGGTGGTATCACTAAACTCAGGAGATATTACTGAACACATATTGCGGTGTTGTTTTGAAGTGACTTTTTTTATTTATACCTGATGTACTATTTGTGTGAAAAAATACCACAAACTTTAGTAAAGGGTAGTGGTAGAATTTGTGCACAGAAAGGATTAAGATACCTGCATTTAAAATACCTTGGTGTATCTTGTTTTCAAAAATATATGGTGGGGTAAATTAAACTGCTCCAAAGATGTCCCAAATAGGACTTTGGGGCGAAGGACCAGATGTCAAGTAAAAAACCTGCATTGTGCACATCCCAAATGTGGTCTTTTAGCCACCCAATAAACCGACAAACCTATGCATGGGAGGTATGACTGTACTCAGGAGATATTGTTGAACAGATATTGTGATAAAAAAGTGACATATGCCAGGAGTTGTAAATTTATACCTGAAGTACAATTTGTGTGAAAAAACACAAAATAATTACTATCACAAAAGCTGGTAGTAAAAACCATGGAAAGGTAAAAATACCAGCATTTGAAATATCTTGGGGTGTCTAGTTTTGGTTAGATGGGGTAAACTAAATTGGCCAGGTTCAAAGATGTCCCAAATGACACGTTTTATTATTTTTTTATAGTAAATTAGATGAAAAGATATCTGAAGAATGCCCTCTAAAATGAGAGAGAAGAAAACTACAATTAAACACGAGCACTGTTATAGCTAAGACCAGACAGCTGTTCTAAGCTCAAGGGTTCAACTACCTGGATAATGAATGGCTACTCCTGGCAAAAGACCTTGTTGACCCGGGTGCTGAAATCCAAATCTGCCTAACATCAGTATCATTACAGTAATAATAATAATAATACTAGTCTCAGAAAGTTTTTTTTTTTTATAGGCAATAAGATATAATGATCAAAACATGGTATCTGAAGAAAGCTCTTCTTGTTCTGAAAACAAAAACAATATATACCTTGTGTGGGTACACTAAATGAGAGAAAATAAACTCACAGCCAAAAACGAGCACCGCAAAAGTGTTAAAACAGCCTTGGTCACAATCGGTACAAAAAGCCTGGTCCTTAAGGGGTTAATTTTCAAGTTTAGCGGCAATTGAAAGACTCTCTTTCACATGTCAAACATGATCTGACACTTTTCAATTCCATATCCTATATTAAAATTCTTCATTTTACATTACAGTATACTGTTTGTTATGGAGTTAAAGCGGTACAAGATATCTACAAAATAACTACACAAATTGGAAAACGAAAAGTGTATAGAAACTGGGCATCTAGGCATCCCATTATTCCTAGGGTGACCACATTTTATTTCTGCCAATCCCGGACAAACTATGAAGCCCATGAGATCACACACACAGATGTATATCTAATCTATTAATCTAGTATCTCTCTTATATTAGCTCCTGCTACCTATAATAATATATTAATACTTTAGCCCCTGCTGTCAAATATATATATATAAATATTAGACCCTGCTGCCAATAAATATTATATTGAAAAAATTGGACCCTATGCAAGCATTTCCTTGGGCCCCACTCCAGGCTCCCTAGCATGCAATACATGCAATCACTCCCTCCGCTCCTGCACCACAAAATAGGTATAGATTAAATAAACAACACATAAAACAGCACTTGCATGTATAGATCAACTGAATAAGACATACAAACCTACATAACTACATACATAAATAATATATGGAAACATCACATAGTAGGGATAGATCAACACATTAACACACAAACCCAGATTTGCATGTATAGATCAACTGAAATTCACATGTGAACTCAGCACTGAAGGCATGTAACCAGACAAACAAATCCTGTATTTGCAGGTATACAATAATAATGTATGGAAACATAGCATTGCATGTATAGATCAATTGGAAATCACATGTAAACTCAGCAATAAAGGTATAGATAAAACCCCTAAACTACAGGCATAGATCACAGGTTGTACACCCCAAAGCCAGCCCTGCTGTCCACACTGCCCACGTAGAACCTGACCAGCACCCAGATAACACATATAACACTTGCCATCTTTGTCCCCAAACAGCCCAGCATGAGTCAACTTTGTCCCCAAACAGTCCAACTTATGCCATCTTTGTCCCATAAACACCCCGCTTGTGCCATCTTTGCCTTTCCACAAATCAATTATACATCTATGATACACACAAAGACTTTTATAGTCTAATTCTAACTAATTCACACTTTCATTCACATAATCATTTATTCTCTCCCTCATTCAGACAATTCATCCACACACTAATTAATACTCTCCCTCATTCAGAAAATTAATCCACACAATTAATTCATACTCCCTCATTCAGACAATTCATCCACACATTAATTAATTAATTATCTCCCTCATTCACACAATTTATCCACACACTAATTCATTTACTCTCTCGCTCAATCTCACTCTTTATTTATTTCAATATTCTTACTACGCCCTCTCCCCTCTTTCTCACTATCTACCCCCTCCCTCCTCACTATCTATCCCCCTCTCCCTCCCTTGATGTCATGTTCTGGCGTTGAGCAGGCAATTGCCCCCCAGCCCGCCCTGATTCTATATTAAACGGCCGATTCGGCCACGCCAGGGCCGATTTTAATGCCCGCAGCATCCACATGCCATTGCAGCTGATGTGGCTGTGAGTCCTAAAGCGGCGGGAAGACACGCTGGCCACTTTAAAATCATTAAGCAGCCAGTGTGCCTCCACAGTGCCGCCCAGTGTCCTGTTCCGTGTGACTCCACCCCCTTGAGCGACACGTCACATCGTCAATGTGATGGGCC
>VKOC01005875.1:0-44034 GCA_009364415.1 Spea multiplicata
CTTATAATCGAGTAAATACAGTATTCGGAATGTAATAAAAGTGGCTGTTGGTGTAACGGTCAGGCGTCCCAATACTGATACATAGGGTGACTGATCAACGTGTGACACGGGCAGCAGCGACACAGCTCACGCGCAGTCACTATTGCGACATTTTCACGGAATGCACGCAGGTTCTCTAAAAATAAAGGGCACCGGTTTGTAAAGTCGCTCGAGGCTGTGTAGGTTCCTTACCGGGCTGTAACCCTGTCACGACCGCGCTAAACCATCCATCACACGCACTTTAATCCGTAGGACGGCCGTCAGCTCCTTTTACATTTTCACAGAGATTCTTTTAACAGCCAATCGGTGGCAAGAAATATCGGCGCTATTTAATAAAAAAGCTTCACCCCATGGACTCTGAGATACAAGACGGTCTGTGGCAGATCCAGCTTATCTAACCCAATCAACACCAATGTGAGGAATAATAATGCTGCTTCGGAGCATATGGAAACACGAAGAAGAGACTTCTGAGGTCCCCCAAAGTTACATATGTTTCTTTATTGGAGTCAATAAACTGTACGAAGCTTTACTAAAGACTCCTGATTCCCCGAAATAGAGAAAACTATTAAGTAAAAAAAAGCTTTTCAGGCAATGGAGAAAATAATGGGGATAAGGTGAGTGGCACTGAGAGGTACAATAATTAAAACCCACAACAGGGCGAACATCAGTTTTGCTAAGAAAGACCCCCAGTATAGACATCTCGCGATCTGATAAAGATTGGTGAATTCCAATCATTTACCCGCCACTGCCAGTGAATAACGAGCCTCACCTCACACGCTCCAATTCGCAAGCCGCTCAATAATAACACAGGGCATGCTGGGAGTTGTAGTACTGCGCTGTGACAGTAGGGAGGGCGGAATTGGTCACGTGACCAGAGGACGGAGGCTTGTGCCGGTCATGTGACCAACAGGAGGCTGCGCTCTGCAGTCAGTTACTTGTCAAGGCGAAGGTCGGAGTTCGGCACTTGTACTTGTCAGAGCTGAGCCATGAATCCGGATTTGAGCAGAGAGCGGGCTACGGCCTCGTTCAACCCGGAGACTATCACCCATATCCTGGATGGAAGTCCCGAGAGGACCCGGAGGAGGAGAGAGATCGGTGGGTACCGGGGGATGGGGGTTATATAGTAATCAGACTCGTGGGCATTAAGGTGTGATGGTATACATTTATACATTATCCATGTTATGTATATAAAGACATACAGGGCAGTCTGTCCCATCGCTGCGGGGAGATCATTGCCCTGGATGCTAATCTCCAGATCTGTCTTTCCGTCCGTCTGTCCATCCATCTTATATGTGAGGAGGTTGCTAGGTAACGCCATTAGTGATGCTACTTTATGTTACTCGTCTTCTGCTGTACAGAACGCCTGGTGAACGATGACCCCAGTTTCCAGCACGAGGACCCCAACTTCCTGTCTCGCAGCGAGCGCTACGAGGTGGCCATTAAGAAGAGCGCCGTGATGGTGCAGAAGATACGGGAACACGGGATATCCGACCCGGAAGAGATCTACTGGTTCAAGAGGTACGCGGGAACCATGCGCAGTATTCAGTAAAATAAAAGGAAATCCTTCTTACCCGTGTAAGTCTCGGACCTTGATCCGTCCTCGCTGTCGTCTCATGATAGCTTTATGTCTATCCCTCACTGTATTAGCCTCTACCACTTCTGCTGGGAGACTGTTCCATTTATCTACCACCTTACATTACATTTGAGCCTCTGCCCCTCTAGTTTTAGTTTATGGCCTCTTGTTCTCCTCTGAATTAATCCCCTCCTGTACTTTGTTAAATGTATTAAGAGAGAGTTAGTGATAGTATCATACTACCGAGACGCAAGAAAACATCAGAGGAAATTTACCATGAAAATGTGTTTTTATGACCCCGAAATGAATGAACTGTAATAACCCCATTCCCTGCGTTATGCTTTGAGCCATACTTCAAGGACAGTATTTATCTCTCCCCGATGGCTTAATCTACCTGCGCCCGGTTCTTCTATCTCTAGAAGATAAGCGTAGCGAGGCCGGCCACATCGTAGCATTTAATGTATGTAACATATGTATAACACATGTTACATATACCATGGCCAGCTCTCTTCCCCTGTGTGTATAACGTGCTGCAGATATAACGATGATGTCATTGTGCAGAGGGAACCAAGCAGCAGAAGTGATGTTTTGAAATCATCTCGTTCCATACACATAAATAATGTGTATGGAATCCCTATAGTATATAACACCTAATATATTCATTTTCTATTATACACATAAAAAAGAAAAACACTTATCCAACAATAGATGTTTATTTGATATATATATATATACTGGTGTATGTATATGTGTGTGTATATTTATATATATATATATATATATATATTATATATATATATATATATATATATACGGATAATTGTTTTTCTTTTTTATGGGTAAAATTTGGCAAATGCAGCATTAATATTCCATAGTTGACAGACCTCCATTAACGATATAAGGACTGATGGCGTTTAAGTAGAGGTTTCTCGCTGAAAACGTCCCGAAGCCGCGTTCCCGATGCCCTCAATCTGATCTGTGATGGAGATAAAGGAACATAAAATGATTTTATCGAGTGGTAACCCTGAGCCTGAAGTGCCCTTTGCTCCGGTTCTGGGTTAAGCGTCATTACATGCGCGACCTTTAGTGCCTAGTTCTGGACTTGAGCATCAAAGCGTTCTGTTTATAGCCTGAGATACCTATAGAGTTGTTACCTATAAACTCTTTTGATCCCTATATAGTGCGTTGGAGACTACGTCACCGGGACAGACGTCCTAACAGACTCACGGACGTATTCACTAAAGACATGAGCTTTTCCACTAGCTGGTACGACTGTACAGTATGTGGACTCCTCCTAGAAGAAGGTCTGAGCTGGCCCTATATAATGCATAGGTAACATAGGAGATTAATGAAAGCCCTCCTTACTGATTTAGCTATGCATTTTCCAGGGCCAGCTCCGCTCTTCGAGTAGTTCTAGTGAATAGAGCTCCCGACTGAATCCAATAAAGGAAATATTTAAATCTATACATTAAGGTGACATTTCCCTTTTGGCGTTCCACGTAGATCTCTCTCTACCGATGAGTTGTGTTTCTTGGACGAAGCTGAACGCAAAGCCCCAGTTCTTTTGCTCTCTCTGCCCAATATCGCATTACGCAATCTCTTGTGCACACGTTCATTTCGCGTACTGATCCTTCGCTACAACTCGCCTGCACTCCTACCTTTGATCCGAACGCTCACAGAGTGCATTGTGGGAGATGCTATTACTGGTTATTCCTCCCCTCCCTTTTGTGTTATGTCACGTAGCTGTACCGTGTAGGATGTGCATACTGACAGCGACCTGTGTACACGCTCACCCCGAGCGCTCTGTCACCTAGATACCTTGGACTTTATCTCGTATCAGGAGTCCATCAGACGGTTTATGGCCGTTTTTAAAGCCTGTAGTTTTTTTTCACTTGTTTTGCTATTAATTTTACGGCGCGATGGTGATTTATGAGTTAATCGCTGAGCCGTACCTGCCTCTGGGGTATAATTAAAACTTTCAAGGATCTGTGCGCTATTCTCCTGTGACCCGATTCACTTTAGATTTTATAGTTCATGTCGTTTAAAGTTAAATTCTGCATTACACATTTATTTATGATTATTATTTATGAATAATAATAATTTTGAGAGCATCAAATGTTTGGCTTAGTCTGGTTATGGAGCTATATATATATTTTTTTAAATTTAAGGTTTAAGGCATTTCTAATATACAGAAATGTAGTAATTCCAAAAAGTCACATGGCCAACTGGACCCTGATTTTACATTTTCTGCAAATTATAAATAAATTGCAAAGATTAAAGAGGCCGCTCAAGGAGGCCAAGGGGAACATGGACAATAATACGTTCAAAGAAATAATCATTTCGGTCCGAGTTGAAAAGTGGATGAGTCTCCATAACAACCAATCAAATGGTCCTGCTGATTGGGCCAATCCAGTGGTTGCTATGGTGATAAGAGCACTTTTAAAACTAGGGATCAGGAACAGAATAATTTTAGTTTGGAACACTGCGACCGGAGGGGTTTGATTCTTATTGGTTGTTAGTGATGTGAAAGAATTTTCCAGCCAATAGGATCGTCCTGGCGTCCTGTTTAAGAGCAAATCGGACAACACTTGAAAACTATTGATTTTAAGGACATTTCTGTTAACCTGCCTCTGCTGCTTTGAACATGTTTGAATAGCATGTCTCCAAATAGCATTCATTCGGTTTCATTCATTAACATAACGGTTTGTGTTTAGCAAAGACTTTGAAAGGAAAATAAATATTAATTTTTGTCTTTAGGTTAACCGTGTCTGGGAGAATCAGAAATAGGAGTTATTTTCCAGTTGGGAAAGGAAATGAGTACAGTGGTAGAGTAGTGGAACAGCCTTCCATCAGAAGTGGTAGAGGCTAATACGGCGAGGGAATGTAAACGTGCATGGGATAGGCTTAAAGCTATCCTGAAACTAAGACGAGACCAAGGACTGATTAAAGTCTCTTCGTCGGGAAGAATGGGCAGACTAGACGGATCGATTGGGTCTGATCTGCCGAGGCATGCTATGTTTCTGTCTAATGTAAAAAATTGTTGCTGATGCTGTCTGCCTCTTTTTTTGCATCATTCATCATTCATTCATCAGCATTTGTCCTGCTCTGTCTTTCTGTCCTTTTACCGGTCTTGCGGCCCCTGACTCCCTTTGTGTGTCTCTTTATAGAAACTGCCTTGGCTCTCAGACGGATCCCCTTGGCTTACACTACAGCATGTTCACAGACATGCTCAATAAACAGTGCAGTGACTCTCAGCGCCAGAAGTGGCTGCCACTTGCCAGGAATCTTCAAGCCATTGGCACATATGCCCAGACTGAAATGGGGCATGGTTAGTCTGAGTACGGGAAGGCGGGAGTGTCAGGGAGACCTGCAGGGATATATAGGACCCTTAGCCCATACTACAGAGAGAGCGTACAAGCTTATCAGACCTCCATCTACACTCGCTTGAGCCCAAGATGTGGTACTGGCCCCAAGTCTATAGCCCCCAAACCTTTACTTACTATATCCAGATATAACATTTCTAACTACTCGCCAAGTTCTTGTGGCTCAAATTGTACCAAAGTTTGTAGCCATGCCTTAGGACCCACATTTGTGCACAAAATATGCTGTTGAACTCCCAAACCTCTTGTCCTCCTTTCATGCCCAAGACTGTCTGCTATTTTTGCATGCTTTGGCTGTTCGCTCCCTTTTTCTCTCCTTCTTTATATGTATTTTTTGCATAGAATATCCAGCTATAGAGAAATTACGTTTTGCTTCTACCGGAATGAAGCAGATAGGGCCTTCAGTAGAGAAGCTTGTATGGAGTATTCACTTATTCTATTATCATTCTGATTATAAAAGTGACGGACGCCTTTCCTTTGCCGTGCAGATCCGCGTTGCACGGCTTCGAACGGCTACCTTTTTTAGAACGCCGGCGTCGGGTCACTCATATATATGCATGTGTAATCAAGCTATTTTTTCACCACGTGGAATCACTCACACTCACTGTGTTTTATCTTTTGTCTCCTGTCTCTTGTTTGTTTGATCACTTTCTTTATCCTACACACACCATTTATTTCTTTAATAAAATTTCCGCCCTCTACCCACCTGCTTCTATTCTTTTAATATAATCATCCCCCCCTCTCTACCATTTTCTTCTTCCACCCCCTAATTCCTCTGCAGCTTTGTGCATCGGGGCCGCCCCGAGCCCTTAGACTTGCACCTGGGCATGTTCTTGCCCACACTCCTGGGTCAGGCTACCCCCGAGCAGCAAGAACGCTTCTTCATGCCTGCCTGGAACTTGGAGATCATTGGGACATACGCACAGACTGAGATGGGACATGGTAACTGAAATATATTTGGCATGAGGGGATTCACCTTACATTGTCCTGCAGAACTCTGGCCTGAAGGATTCACTTTGTAATGTCCTTCAAAACTGCGGAACTAGGGATCTGTTGAGAATTAACATTGTATTGTTCTTCAGAAATCCATCTTGGGGGTTGGTCTTTATTGTTCTCCAGATCTAGTTTTCACTTTTAAGCCCTTCACATGTAATGTTCACTGTGAATCTCTGCAGGTCTCTCCTGTTTAAATAATATAACACTGCTATAATTCACAGGGTGGCTGTGGAGGGAGGAGGGTTGTTTTGTTTTTTTATGATACCATCTTCTTTTTTTATGCTAGGAACCCACTTGCGAGGCCTGGAGACAACTGCCACCTATGACCCTTCCACCCAGGAATTCATCCTCAACAGCCCCACAGTGTCTTCCATCAAGTGGTGGCCTGGAGGCTGTAAGACAACTGGGGCGGTGGGGGGGGTTGCAGATCTTCTTGATTAGGGGTTCTGTGTACATTTTGAAATTTGCATTGGTGGTCTGGAAGTGATCTTTCCAATCTTCACAAGGGACTGGATCACTAGTCTTGGCTTAGTAGGTGAAACACATCTTCCAGTAGAGTTGAGGACCACCTCACTTGATACACTGCTGCGGTTTGCCTTGTTTTTCCAACTCGTTATGTTACTGCAGTTTGGAGTGTTAAATGAATTGTATTCTGTACAAGCAGATCAAATGTTCCCAATAAAGCTGTGGAACAAACGTGCACCAAAAAACCTTGCTATAGTAGCACGTCTGTAGAGAGGAGATCTCGGTGTTCATGAAAGATTTAAGCCATTGTCGTAGGATAACCTTTCTTGGGTTTGGTTTTTAAAGACCTTCAGCAGTTGCTTGGCAATATTTGGTTATCTGTTACCTTATATTTTATTATAAGATACCCCCTTCTCTTTACTGTGTCCTCTTATCCATCATTTGTTGTCTTTCGCAGTGGGTAAGACATCAAATCATGCAGTGGTGCTGGCACAGCTCTACACCCAGGGGGAGTGCAAGGGCCTTCACGCCTTTATAGTACCGATACGTCATATGGGCACCCATGAGCCTCTGCCAGGTAAGGGTTCATTCTTAGAATGATTCTGTTGGTATACCCATTAGACCTGTGCGTGGCGAGCAAAATCGATTTGGAGGAAATTTTTGTTTCGTTTTTGCCACGTTCGTTTTCAGGCCTTTTGTTTCCAACAAAACTCTGAGGTGTTTTTTTGATTTGCAATGACATTTGGGGGGGGGCTTGCCTTTCATTATAGAAATTTAGAAAAGGTTCCCCCAGAGTTAGGACGTCAAAGAGGTGCCGCAGCAGTAGTAATAGAGCACTGGGCCCGGGCAGGCAGACACTGCCACATTATAGGCACATGCAGACTGAAAATCCCCAATATTTTTATATAAAAAATGCCTGGTTTTGTCACCAATATTTATTTATCAATGAAGACAATAGATGATAAAAAAATTTACCGGTCCACAAATTTAACTTTGACTGCTGGCATAAATGGCCGACTGTCTTCATCAACTAAACTCTACTCAGGAACAGGGAAAAAATGTCTGCTGCGGCCCCTGTAATACCCTACAGCAGTCACTACAGCTTCTCCAATCCACCCCACGACAGTACATTTTCTGCACTAAAATAAACTATTCATTAACTTGCAGTATAGTATATGAGTAATGAGCATCAATTGCAGCGTCTTATAAGTTAACTGTCATTGTCTCACACTCCAACTCCCATCAGTGTCTAACTGCTGCTACGTTAAAATGGCGTCAGCACCCTTATATATCTAATGCTTGTCCCTCCCCTTGTAAATGCTGATTGGCCAGAGAGAAAAAAGTAAGAAAAACTCCCACAGGTTGTTGGACCCATCAATCACAGCCAACAATCAGTGAGACCACACCCATTTTGTTCTACTTCTACCTATCAGTTATTAAAATGTACCCTCCCGCACACAGCCCCTCCCACTTTACCTCATCAAGGAGCAACAGCTTATAATGGCGCCAAAATGGCTTGTAATGGCGCCAAAATGGCAGTTACATGTGGCAACAAATCTAACCAATCTTTTTCAGAGATCACTCTTGTTTTTGTTGGTTGGTAGGAACGCACAAAACGTGCAATTTTGGTTAAAAATAAAGTTTGTATGACATGAATAACCGTTTTCCTTGTAGATAGTAATAGCGATGGCGTTACATATGAATAACTGGTGGTCTAACTTACTTTACGTCACTCGTACTCTCGTGGCTGCAGGTGTGGTGGTTGGAGACATTGGGCCCAAGTTTGGTTTTGATGAGACAGACAATGGGTTCCTGAAGTTTGACAAAGTCCGGATCCCCCGGGAGAACATGCTGATGAAATATGCCCAGGTGAGGAGCAGAAAGTCATCTTCCAGAAGCTAACTCAACCGCTCTGTGACTTCTAAACAACGTTAATAAACACGTCACGGGTTCTAGACCATATAAACATAAAACGTCCTTTGTTTTGTTGGGGTGTTCATAGGATTGAAATTATTTTGACAATATTCTGGTTAATGCTGCACAGGTGGAGCCAGATGGGACCTACGTGAAGCCAGTGAGTGACAAACTGACGTACGGAACCATGGTATTCATACGCTCGATGATCGTCGGCGACTCTGCGAGGAGCCTCTCTCGCGCCTGCACCATTGCCGTCCGGTACAGTGCTGTGAGGCATCAGTCTGAGATCAGAGCTGGGTGAGTGTCGGGGACAACAAGTTTGCCCCCACCCATACTCGCTATCAGGGGCAATTATCCGTTATGTGCACTTCCGTACGTATTATAGCTTTTCCTTTAAAATCACCCCTTTTTCTACTTCCGCAAAATCCCCCTTATACATTTGCCCCCTTTTCTGCCCCCCCAGCTCCTTAATTTAATGTGTTTAACGCAACATTTACTCTTTTAGAGAACCGGAGCCCCAAATTCTGGACTTCCAGACCCAACAGTACAAACTATTCCCGCTACTAGCAACTGCATACGCGTTCCAATTTGTGGGGTCGTACATGAGCCAGACTTACCACAGGATCACCGGCGACATCCAGCAGGGCAACCTCAACGAACTGCCTGAGGTGAGGGCGCCACTTTGTTCTGGGGTGCAGGGGGCCGAGTTATAACAGAACTGGATGTTCTTTGGGTTAAAGTACCGCTGGGTTGTGTGTTTTTACATATAAAGGGCACTATTGGTAAAAGTCCCATAGAAACTGTTCTGCAGAATAATTCATCGATATAAACCCTTCGTCCAGAGGCATTCAATGGAACTGCAGGCCGTTTGTGTCCCTTAGGAGCAGTCAGTCCCTCGTGGCCCTTTTCTGTTTCCTATGAGCTTTGTGCAGGGCTTGGATTGATGCTTGGCGCAGGGGTTTAGCCTGAGACCCCATATTCTTACGCCACTTCTCCAGTTGGTCAGCATAGTTGTTGGATATTTCTGATTAGAAGTATTTTGTTAGCTTTGGCGATAAAACTATTACTGTGTAATTTATTGGTGTTTTAGTACAAGAAATCCAACTCGCCTGCTGTCTTCAGGTTCTGTGACTCTCTACCTTCCTTCTATCGATAACTTTTATTCCATCTCAGCTCCACGCGCTGTCTGCTGGCCTGAAAGCCTTTACAACATGGGCGGCCAACACTGGCATCGAGGAGTGCCGGATGGCATGTGGGGGCCACGGATACTCGCGCTGCAGTGGTATACCGGACATCTACGTGACATTCACCCCAGCCTGTACCTACGAAGGGGAGAACACCGTAATGATGCTTCAGACAGCCAGGTGAGTTCGGTGGGGAAAGACGTAGGATTATTATTTAATACTTTCCATGTTCGTACATCACTGTACAAGTAATAATATGTCAAAAAAATATCAGCATCCAAAATTTAAATATAGTTTATTGCAGGAAGTTTCAATATAGGGTTAAAAAGTGATGGCTGGACCTACTTATAGCAAAACCAAGTTGGGATATAAGTTCTACTGAACATAAATGGTCAGTTTTGATGAGGTAGTCCAGCCACGTTGGCATAGCAGATATATAGATCGGTTCTGGTGCTACTTGGCACTGGATACAGGAATTCATCTGTCCAACATTTATGAACCCAAAAGTAACTATAGAGACCAGACCGTGCATGTGCTGGCACCGTACTCTTCGGATCTACGCAGCAGCCTCCTTCTTTCTAGTACGGCATGTCTGCTCCAATCTGCCGCATGTATTGAGACTTCTTTGTCGCGCAGGTTTCTAGTGAAGAGCTACACAGCTGCTGTTTCTGGGGAAAGGCTCAGTGGAATGGTCTCCTACCTGAACAACGTGTCTTCGCAGCGCCTGCAGCCTCAGCCCCTTGCTGGCCGATCCGTAGTAACGGATATCAACGACCTGGACAGTCTGGTGGAGGCTTACAAGCAGCGGGCTGCATGGTGAGCAGTCTGCTTGGATTATCTGCGTTTATGTTACTTTCTTTCAAAGTATATTCTTTATTTTTTAATGAATTCTCTACGATGCTCATCATATATTTTGGGTTTTTTTATGCTCTTTATTTTGTTCCCGATGATTTTCACAACTTGATACCCGGTTTCTTTGCGTCTCTCCATGCTCCAGGTCAGTGGCATCAGCATCCAGGAATTTCGCTGCCGACATGAAGCGTGGAAAGCGCAAAGAAGATGCCTGGAACAAGAACTCCGTGGATTTGGTGCGGGCATCAGAGGTAAGATCAGCGTTAACGGGGAGTTCTAGACTGTGAGCTCCTGCCCCAAAGATAAAAAAACATTATGGACTTATTCCCAAACGTTCCACGAACACATAAGTACTTATTTATTAAATCGTTTTTCTCTCTCGCTTTCTTGCCCAGGCCCACTGTCATTACGTGGTGGTGAGACTCTTTACGTCCAAGCTTTCTGAGATCCTGGATGTGGCCGCCCATCGAATCCTGAGCTCTCTCTGCCTCCTCTACGCTCTGCATGGAATCAGTAGGAACGCAGGAGACTTCCTTCAGGTCTGTTTGCTGGGAAACTATTTCACGTAGATCATATATCGCTATAATTCCATATGGAGCAGATCTAAAGTAGCCTTTAATCCTACTTTATATGATTAAAAATGGAAAATCCTGCAACATTCAATCCCTGAATGGACTTTGGTGTAGGGGTAATATATGACTAAACCCGTAAGGTGTACCTTTCATAAAGAAAATGAAAGTGGCTCGATATTTATTATTTTTATTGTTTTATATAGTGCCATCATATTCCAAAGCGCTGTACAATGGTGAGACAGGACATAACAAGTAGTATATAAATTAACAATTTGACTTACAGAAACCGGCGAGGAGGGCACTGCTCACTTGCAATGTTAAAAGCTTTGTAGTTTTGTGTTGGTTCTATTTTTGGGTCTGATGGCTCCTGTCTTCCCTGTCAGGTTGGCCTTCTGAGTGCCTCGCAGATCGAGCAAGTCCAGCAGAGGATTAAAGACCTGCTGGCCGTGATCCGTCCGAACGCAGTGGCCCTGGTGGATGCTTTTGATTACACAGACACTCAGTTGGGCTCCGTCTTGGGGAGATACGATGGGAATGTCTACGACAACATGTTTGAGTGGGCCAAGAAGTCCCCCCTCAACAAGACCCAGGTGAGTCGATAGAACCGCTACCATACGATAAAACTTTTAAGATTATTAGGTCTCTGCATTTTCTACCTAGTCTGCTGGAAGGCTAAGCAACTTATCCACCATCCTCTCAATGGAGTAATACTTTCTTACATTACACCTTAGCCCGTGGCTTAGTCTTTAAGATTTCTGATCCTTCGTTCCTCATCTACTGCTTTGTAGGGCAACTACCACGTTGCACCTACAGTCTAGCCCTTAGCATATCCGTTCAAAAGGTTTCTGGTTGGTAGGGCTGGCAATTCTGCCTACACAGAGGGAGCGCGTGGTTATACCAGTCCGGCACATAAGCCAATTCAGATTCCAGCTCATACATTTAACCCTTGTGGCAAGTTGAGCTCGTCTGCCCCAGCTCACCCACCCGTACTGCTTCAACATAGGTCTGCTAAGAAGGAGAGCTCTGCTATGCCTGACATCCCAGTTATAGCCTTAAATGACAATTTTTTTTTTGCTATTTTGGCACTCTATTCCGCAATAACCCCGTTGTTTGTCTCTCTTATTCAAAAGGTGCATGAATCATTCCACAAGTATCTGAAACCTCTCCAGTCGAAGCTGTGATCGATTCCAGCAAGCCACTGAACTAAATAAACCAGCCTCGTCGTTTTGTACAAATGATGCTCTGAAATGAAAGCTCTTAGCAATGAAATAGAATCCTTCAACTAATTACTGCAAAATTCCGTCAACAGGCTCGGGCATTCTGTAAGATTCATCAATAGACTCGTAACGCTTTCTAATGCACTTCAAGCCTGGTACCAAATAATGAAACGTGTTCTTTTTGAACTCCCGATATATCTAAAAAGCCATTTCTCCATTATCCTCTTGTCGGCTTTTCAGCCAGACCCTTTATCGCGGTTCTCCGCCATGAGGAATTAATGGATTAGCCACCTTGCGGGGCTTTTTATGTACTGTATGGAAGGGTTAATTCATCTTGCAACGTAAAAACCATCCAGAAGCTTTTTTTAAAACACGCATTTTAAAATATTAGCCAGAACTTTTAAAGACCAAACCCCTTTAATACTTTGATGGCCCTCAAAATGTTGCCCTCGCTGAACATGCCACGTGCCTGACGATCAGATCCACCCTGATTAATGAAAAATAATCTATTTTTGTTAAGATGCCTCTGTCTAGTAGTTCTGATGTTTCTGTACTCTTCTTTAACCCCTTCATGACAAAGCCCGCACATGTACAGGCTCACAATGCATTGTTTTTAAAGGGTTTAAGAGGTTAAAGCACTAAAAAAGATGAGTGTAGGGTTAATGCGGTATAATAAATAATCCTAGCGTCACCGACTGGGAATACTAGGTGATAATTCGAGTTGAATTTGTTTAGTAATCTTGTAATGATGTGTGTATATCTCTCAATACACCTGAATGATTTCTTACTCTGTCTCCAGCCTTTTTATTTATTCGCTGCATGAACAATGCTTGGCCAGTATGGGCAAAAAATGATAACATAAGAAATATTAAAAGTGTGATATTTAAAAGGTTGGCGTATCAGGGCAACCACTGTACTGGTCAAATCGCCAGAAGGTTTTCATTGGTTGCTATGGTGATAAGAGCCCTTTTTCAAAGTATAAGGACGAACGCATAAAACGTACAAGGTTCCTCGAAATGTAGCTCACAGGGACTAGGGCTGGACTGGTGTTGATAAGGTGGTCCTGGCACTTTAAGGTCAGTGGCCGCCCGGTGATGTAGGTGCGACCGGCAGCTGGACATGACGTTATGTTTTTGGCTCATGTAGCGTGTGGCTGGGCATGTTCAGCAGTTGGCCACACGCTGCAGCACCTTTTCTGCTACTTGATCATCAAATCGCGTGAGTAAGCGGCGCTGATGGCCAGTGGCCCACCGAGCATTTGCCCAGTGTGACAGATGGCCAGTCCAGGCCTGACAGGTTCCATGGGAGAACACAAACAAGAAGGTATTAACGTTCTAAATGTTATCATGGACTTAGTCCATGTTCCTCTCGTATGCTGGCAGAAAGTTCTTTTCCGACAACCTTTTTCCGTCTTCTTTTCGGATGAAATTTGTCCAAAATTTTAGTTCATCTAGGTTTGCCATGGTAACATGGAATAAACGCGTAGAATAAGAATAGCGAGCTTTTCGGTCCTATGTGGGAGACGATAACCTTTGGTCACTGACCTTGTTGTGTTTTTCTGCTGGTGTCCATTCCAGAATTGGTTATTGTCCAACAAAATAGCACTTTTGCCTGGAACTTTTAAATAGAAACCATTTCGAGCCCGCCACGTCTTCATTTAAGAGTAGGATATTTTAATGCCGAAGGCAACAAGAACATATTTAAAGCTGCGAGTTCCTGACTCTGGAAAGTATTCCTCCCTTAACGATAACAAATGAATACGAGCTGTACCAAAGACAAACATAATTATACCTCAACGAGGCCAGATCAATTCTCATCGCTGCTAGCTGCGGCTTCCTCGCTTCTGACCATAGCTCTGTCTTCATCAATGTCTTAAGTTGCTGAAAGTTTCCACCCCGTTTGAACTATGCATTATGCAGGGCCAACTCCCTTAGCCTGCAGACTCTTGTGGAAGCCATATCGTGGTTTGTTTCTATTTGGGGAATATCCACCGCTGGAGTCCATGCGCTGTACCGAAGCAGGCAGAAGATATGCAAGGACTTGTAGTGGGGTTATGTACATGTTAAAGGAAGGATGGGTCACCAAGAAAATGCACTTTCACTTATATTCCCACAACATATGTTTACAAATGGAGACAACTTGGTTCAAAAATAAGTCTTGCAAAGAGGTTTGGATTGAAATATTTAGTAGCCTCGCTGATATATTTGTGTCTGTATTAATGGCTGTACTATTGGCTAATGCAGACAGCATTAGATGAAATCCCGAGATACTAGGGATACGGGGAGGAAGAAGCACATTGCTCCCCATGGATGACATGACTGTCTTCTGCGTAGAGCCGCCTTACATGGAGGGCGCCACTGATGAAGCCAGGTGCGAAGGATGCTCTGTGGTCTCCTAGGAACCACCTGATGACATGTAGGGGACCAAGTCCCACTAAGTGCCCTGACGCATATTAGACAATATATTCAATGGACTACGTGGACCTCTTGAACAATCCAAGAAAAACATAGAAATGCCACAGAAGATCGATAAAGGAGCCAACAGGAGTGTATATTCTGCTTAAAGCCCAGTGACTATATGCGTAACTACAGGAAAAACACACAAGGGTAGCAGTTCCAATTCGTCAAATCAGAGAATTGCATCTAACGGAGCCGGTCTGCTGCCGCACCGTCACATCTCAGGTCCTGGCGAGCGAGGAACGGATCAGAGAGAAGTCCATCTGTGTGACCATGTGATGGGAATCCATTCAATGCGGTATTTTCTTCAGTAATGGGGTAGGTGGGGATTCCATGAAATCTGTTTTAGAACTCTAACGAATATATTGAACAGCCCCGAATCTAATCATATGTCCTCAATCAGGGTGGGATGCTGGGGGCCGGAAACCATCAAAAAAATAGCTCCTATATATAGAAACATAGAAAGTGACGGCAGATAACCATTCGGCTCATCCAATCTGCCCAACCTCTGAGTACTTTCCTTAGTCCCTGGCTTAAATGTCTTCACTGTATTAACCTCTACCACTTCTACTGGAAGGCTATTCCAGGCATCCACTACCCTTTCAGTAAAGTAATATTTGTCAGGCGGTATATATATATATATATATATATATATATATATATATATATATATATATATATATATATTAATATAATATATATATAAGATCCTTTAACTTTTCCTGGTTTTATCCCTTATCCATGCACCGGGTCATGAGATTTCTGACTGCATGTTCTTATTCCTCCCCGTATCTAGATATCTGCAGTGCCTGCTGCCGCGCTGAGTGTCGCTCTGTGTTAGAATGCGGCAGCAATAAAGCTGCACTCAGTGTAATCCGTACACCGCAGCCTGCATACTTCCCGAGCGTGTGCGGGCGCTTGGAACTCTGGGTAAACGCGTAGGTCGTTGACGTCACGGAGCAGCGACAGCCAAGATGGCGGCGCCCTTGGTGAGAGCTGCGAGGAGACCGGCAACGGGGCGCTTCCTGAGTACCACCGGTAAAAATTAACGGGGGATGCTATAAAATAAATGAGTATAGACGTGAAATAACACGTAAGGAAACCATTAGCCTGGATGTAATGTGCAGGAGGGTGACCAAGGAGGAAGCAGGGGGGCTGGTTATTAATACCCCTGTCAGTCATGTCATGTGGGGTATTATGAGTAATGTTACATGCGACTGCTGTGAAAAAACGGGGGGAGCATCGCGAGAAATACGAGAGATAGCAAATCCTGCACATAATGAAGGAAATGGCATATAAAGGGTTACATTAGGTATTTGGATAGAAGATATTAGAGCATAAAATGCAGCTTCATTAATGTCACATTCCGGTGTCCCAGTCAGCCCCAGGATCCTGTAAGTGCTTTAATATGCATTCATTTAGTGTGTATAGTTTTGCTTGAAGCAGGGACCGATTTTATTGGGAGCGCCTCACTGATTGGCTGCTTGAAGCAGCCAATCAGCATCAGGACGGCTCTCCCAATTTAATAAGTGGGTTCACTTTCTCCCCGACGCTGGAGCGGAATGGCGGTGAGTCTAATCATGTGTCAGGAGAGGCGGTCGGCTGAACGCATGTCCTTCACGGCATTTGGTTGAGGAGTGGGGGAGAGGGGCAAATCCATATGGGAGGTTCTGCCGATTTTTTAATGGACATTATAAAAAATTAAAGGGACCCCAAGTTATCATATCGGTTAAAATGACTGCAGTGCCCCTTTAATTAATTGGAACGTTGAGGTTTATTTACGATTGATGAATCAGGGTGTTTGGTACAAGCTGATCATTTTCTCTTCATTCTCAGCTGCGCTATGGAGACGAGCGGCACCCCTGGGCCCTCTCCCAAACCAGCAGTTTGAAGGTCAGGATGTGGAGTCCTTGGAGAAATATAGAAGCTTTACCCGATATTACAAGGCTGCTGAGGCGGAGAGCAAGAAGCCATGCTGGTGGAAGACATACAGAAAATACCAGCAGGGATTCTCAGGTAGAAATGGTAGTGTGGGGGGGGGTATATATGTATATATATGTGTGTGTGTATATGTATATATATATGTGTATGTATGTATGTGAAGTGACATCTTAATGTCCCAAACAATATCCAGAAAAATATTAAATGGTGTGTTATGGAAATATTTAAAGAGCTATTAACTACTAAAGACAAATGTAAAGTCACAAAAAAAAACACGTTTATATTTCTGCATTTTACATGGCCTTTTGAATTTATTAGACATACTGTATTTTTTTAATTCAACTGCATCCCATCAGAGATGGAATCAGATCAGCTTCACATTTATTTTATTGGGTTGTCTTCACGTTACATTATATTTATTTATAAGGCGCCGGCCGATTCCGCGGCGCTTCACAAAGAAGCCACATTTGAGGAACTGGTGCGTGTTTGGTTAGCACTTAACCAAAATATTAATTTGTTGTTTCCAGATGAAGTTGAAGAGGTCGTGGACATTGGATTCCCTGTCTCCACGCCTTCTCTTGCTAAAAGGGCAATGGCCAGAAAACAAGAGCTGAAGGCGAACCGGAAGAATCCAGAGATGGAGAGAGCGGCACGCCACCGCACATGTATGTAGCTTCAAAATTGAATTTGACAGCAGATACAAACCATTCAGTTCCCAGTCTTATCCTAGTTTCAGGCTAGCCATATGGCTACACCATGCATATTTTAATTCCCTCACTCTACCACTTCTGCTGGGAGGATGTACCGCTTATCTACCACCCCCTCAGTAAAGAAAACCTTACCTTACATTTAAGCCTCTGGGTGGCGCAAACAGAAAAATCTGCCTCTTGCTAAATCAATAGGCCAGAATAATAATGGGCTGAAATACACGTTATAAACATAACTTATGTGTGAGGTATGGGGCCATTTTCGGGATCTTCAGAAAATCTATATGACTATTCCTACACATGAAGCCATTTCTCACATATTAAGTTAGCGATTGTTGCTATTTTGTTTTCCATGTCTCAGCTACATAATATCTTCAAAACAAAATATTGACAATTATCATGAAAAACAGCAAGCACAAGTTATGGGTACTTTTCATAAATTAATAGCTATGGAGGTGCAAGTTCCCTGGAAACCCTGCATGTGGCGTGTGTTTAGACTTCTTCCGGTATTATTCTCATTCTACAGTCTTTGTAGTGTTGCTGCTCTGGGATGTATTTTGTTAATAAAAAGAAACGGGCTGAGAGGCGATACTATGGATTATTATTTTTGCATACATTACCGATTCATTGTGTGGACTGTTTGGCATAGTATTTGTTTCTGTTCAGCAAAATGTCATATTGTGGTTTGGCCTAACACAGATTGGTGTATACTTCCTCAGTTAACGTCAGGAAGGTATTGACAGATGAAGATTGTGTGTATATGACAATACTTTGCTCCTATTTTCCTATAGTGCATATTCCGCTGGATGAAGTCCGAGCAGAGTGGGAAAGGACCAGCGGCCCCTTTCATGTGCAGAGAGTGGCTAATCACTATGGAGTGTACAAAGACCTTTTTGGAGAAGCAACCTTTGTTCCTTGCGTCACAATTAAAATCCATTACAACACGGGAGAAGAGTTGGCGATGCCTGTTTACCATGGAAATGTGGTGACTCCTTCAGAGGTTGGTATCGGCCCGTTTGGTGCAGCTAATTACAAAATCAGCCCCTTTCCAAAGTATCAAATATAATGGGATTGTTTGCTAACCTTTCTCCTCCCTCCACCATTTTTTTTGGTAAAGTGATTAGTAAATTAAAAGTTATATCTTTGGGTTTCTTTATGTAATCTAGCCAGATCTGTTATGTTGATGACTATAAGTAATGTTGAATCTAAATCCCTGCTTCACTTTCAGGCTGCTGAACGCCCCGAGGTGACATTTGATGCTGAAGAAGGCTCACTGTGGACACTTCTGCTCACCAACCCAGGTCAGTTCAGGCCTGTCTTTGTAGTGGGATAAGTCCTTAGGGTAATAATGCTGTCGGTCAGTCCCTAATTGTGTGCATGGATTGTATGAACGGTTACATCGATGTTACTGTTTGTCCCTTGCATTTGATTCTGTGTGTAAAGTCAGCTTGTGTTGCTATTGTGTCCTGCAGATGGCCACCTGAGGGATGCAGACTCTGAATATGTCCATTGGCTGATGTGAGTGTTCTTTATCACCTTAAGAAAATACATTAACCATGTTTTAACCTTTTTATTTTTCCGTGTTTATGTGCTCACTCTCGTCTTATTTTGCATTTGTCTACTTTGCAGTGGAAATATTCCTGGAAACAATGTCCTTTCTGGAGATGAAATCTGCCATTACTTTCCCCCATTCCCATCTAAGGGCACTGGCTTCCACAGACACATCTTCATTCTCTTTAAGCAGGAGGGGCACATCGATTACAAAGAGGAACAGAGACCAAACCCATGGTAAGCTTTTTTTCTCGCTCTCATTCTTTCTCTCTCCATTGTTCATGGACAGAATTACAAATAGAGGTGGTCTTACAATGTTTAGTCTGCTAAGATTTTTATATTTCTTCCACAGTCACAGCCTAAAGCTAAGAAGTTTTAAGACATTAGATTTCTACAGGAAGTACGAGGACAAGCTGACTCCAGCTGGCCTGGCCTTCTTCCAGTGTAAATGGGAGGAAAGTGTTACCCAGGTTTACCACAATATGCTGAGTAAGTTTTTAAAGTGTAATAAGTGCCATAAGAAATACAGTTTCAATGTTTAATATTGTGCGGCACAAAATCTCTTACTTTTGTCAAATAATTTTCACATTATTGCTATTGTTTTATGTAGCAGCATCATCATATTTCATAGCGCTGTACAATGGCTAGACAGGACTCAAGTAGTATATAACATAACATTCTGACTTACAGAAACAGCTGAGGAGGGCCCCGCTGAAATGAGCTTACAATCTATTATCACAAAATTGTTATCTTTCACAAAAAATGGCAATTTTACTTGCATTGTTCATTTTGTCTGCTCTCCTTTAATGTCTTTTTATAGTAACAGTATATATATATTCTTACAACACTTGTCATAACTCAAAATGTTTATAGTTTTAAGTATATATGAGTTCTGCAGTGTTTGGCAGACGATTCGAGTGCTCGCTAGCAGAGCTCTAAAGTTCTTTGCATCTCAGTAAACCATTCTATTATATGCAATGTATTTTTGTGTGCAGCCATTTACCTTTTATTCACTTTGCTTTCCTCTTCCAGACATGAGGGAACCGATTTTTGAATTTCAGCGTCCTCCTGTTTATCACCCTCCACAAGTAAAGTATCCTCACGGGCAACCCATCCGGTACCTGGACCGATACCGAGACTCAGATGAGATGACATATGGGATTTACTGAGACGGGACCTCCACGGCTGGCAGCTATTACTGTGCCTGGGATCTGTCTTGCTTACGTTTCTGACATTGTTTTTGTATAGATAAATTTGTTCCCCAAGACCATCAAAATATGTTGCATTTCTCATTCCATTTACCGTGAAGCATGTGTTGAACATTTCCGTTCTCCTGGTATACCGACACAGGCAGCGATACTATCGCCCAGAGCTTTTCATTCAAAAGATGTTAAACTGTGGTAGTATCCCGTTTTTTTGCTGTGAAATTGGGGAAATCAAAATTAACTTTGGAGATGATGTCACAATCTGAAGAATATCTACTGATCGCTCCGGCGGACTGTTGGGTTGGCAGCTTAGTATTGGTTTTGTTTACAATTCAAAAGTATCTTGTATAGTTACTTCAGATAAATAGAACTTTGTGTTTTACTTCTAAAGTGAGTAATAATGGTAGGAACAGCAGCCATGATCTCCACAAATCTGATACCGTCGTACATGCTATTGCAGTGGTTCACAAGACACGCAAACACAACAGTTAAGATTTCTTTGGATCTGCTGTTGGAATAAAATGTGGTAATTACAAAGTCCTGTGCCGTTAGTGTGTTTTGAGGGTTGAGGGTCTTGGTTCTAGCACCTTGACTTCAACATACAGTATGAAGATCCAACGCCAGTAAGACGTGTCTTGGGAGAAGATCTTAGCTGTCCTATATAATGCATATTTAAATCCAATCAGATTCATGTCTCACCTGTTCAATAATGCATTAGGCAGGGCCACTGCTGCAGGGTGGCCCTTAACCAGTATTACCCCCAGTGCCCCGCCTGATATTGATCCACCCTTTTATGGAAAATAGCTGGTAGGGTGGACAAAGCAGTACATTTATATAGGGGGGGGAATGTGAGGCAGTACCACATACATTTAAAGGTACCTTTCGGCTGTCATTCATATGATGACCGGCCATAATCGATGGAATCATGAATTCAGAAAATCCTGAAAGAGAATGTCCGGCCATCAGTTTGTGACCTAAACCTCAATCACAATTGGGTTACGCAGCAGGACAATGACCCGAAGCACATGAGTACGTCCAACGGCTCCAAAGAAGCAAGAAAAGGTTTTGGACTAGCCAAGTCAAGGTCCTGACTTAAAACCCAATGAGATGCTGGAGTACGCAGTTCATCCTAGAAAACCCTCCAATGTAGCTGAGAAGAGTCGGCCAAAATCCCTGCAGTGACGTTAAAGACTCAATGCCGGTTATCGGAAAAGTTTAATTGCTGCCGCCGCCAATCAGTTATTAGATTTAATCAGCAATTTTTCGCATCGGTGATGTAGGTTTTGATTAACTCTCTACCTTAAATATAATGATCATTTAAAAGCAGCATTTTGTGTTTATTTGTGTGGTCTTATTAAATTAGTTGGTAATCTGAAACACTTGAATGTGACAAATAAGCAAAAATAGAAGAAATCGGGAAGGACCAAATATGTCACAGAATTGTGTGTATCTTGTAACTGGCCAATTTAGACTATGGACCCCGAGTCCTAGCCGACACAGCCCTAGTGGTATCCATTTCAGAGGCTGGCGTATGCTGTAATGGCATGATGTGCAGCACAAGTTTTGTTTTTGAGTATGTGTGATTAATGGAATGAATGAGTATTTAAACGTTTGTGAGTGAGTGTGTGTGTGATAGCATGGATGTGTAAGGGGGGGTGGGGGTGGTAACATGGCATAGGGAGGCTGTACTCACATCCTACTATCATCCCCAGGTTCAGCATGTACTGGCTGCCTTGCTGATCAGAAGAAAGAGGTTGAGCATACTGCTAGCTCATACGAGTGAACAATAAGTATATTATATATGATATATATATTATATAAGTAATCTCCAGAAATTGCCTTTAAAACCCCCTATATGCCACTCAGCCCCATGATATGCCTTTTAACCCCCTATATGCCACTCTGGGTTAAAAGGCATATCATGGGGCACAGTGGCAAATAGGGGCAAATAATTGAGCAAATACGGTAAAACCGTGGTGGCAGCAAGAGTTTTAGGGCAACGCGCGTCTCCTGTTCACTGCAGGGAGAAGGAACTTTCTGAGGGGTACTTGGCGTTAACCCTTTAGTACACAAAGTCCTGTCACCAGCCTAAAGAGTCTGCATGGGTCCCTCTGTATATATATCTGTCCATACCATTCCAACTGCTAGAGAATGTATTGAATGAGGGTGATGGGAGTTGTACTTGTTGTAATGGTTGTTTAGCACACCAGCACTCCTATTAAGCTCATCCAGACAGTAGCAGTCAGCGTTCAGATTGTTTGCAGCTATGCAGCACAGCCCTACTAAACGGAGCAACCTCCCATCAGAGGTGGTAGAGGGAATTTAAACATGCACAGGGCAGGCATATGGGTCCCGAATCTTAAGGCGAGACCAACGACTGATTAAGGTCTTTACAGCGCGAAAAACAGGCAGACTGGACGTGCTGAATGGGTCTGATCTGCCGGCAGCTTCTATGTTTCTATTTTTACTAAAACAACATTGGAAACAAAACAACATTGGAAACAAATCCAGATCGTTTCCTGGTGTTTGTATTTTTTCTTCACCCAGCACCAGCCCTTTACTGAGTTTCCTTTCCTCCCTTTGGCCCTCCCTTTCGCTCAGACTCTAAACTATACTTCCTCCTTCTCTTTCTCATGGCCCTCCCCAGGCCCATCCTCTCCTCTACTAGAGTCCTTCCCTCTCATCTGTCAGTCCCTGGGACTTTAGTTTCGATTCATCGCCGTGATGCCTTCCGTAGCAGCTTCTCATGTATGAGGCTCAGCCTTCATTACTTCCCTATTGCCTTTTCCTAGCAGCGGAGGAACAAATGAATTCTCCATCCCGTCCAGGGTTCCTGACAGTGACCTCAAACCACTAGATACTTCTTTAGTCTCGGCTGTGTCCTGGACAGGCGCCCCTGTAACCCACTCCTAGCTACATCTGATTGTTCCTTCAGCCTTCCATCTCTACCACAAGCTCAAAATGTCAGAATCCGAAATCATTCCAGAATCTATCCGGGACAAGCTAAATTGTAGCATCTGCCTGGAGATGTTCCGCGTTCCTCTGACGCTCCCATGTGGGCATAACTTCTGCCAACCCTGTATCCATGGGCACTGGGATCGTGAAGCAGAATCAATGGTGGCCATTACCTGCCCCGTGTGTCGGGAACCTTTCAAGGAGCGTCCAGAGCCCATGAAGAACGTCACCATCAACGCGCTGGTGGACCAGTTGAAAGACGAAGAAAAGAAAAGACAAAGAGGATCTCCAATGAGATTGGAGACCAAAGCCGGAGTGTTGGAGGCAACCTGTCCTCGGCATCACAGGGTCTTAAACCTCTTCTGCTGCACTGAGAAGAAATGCGTCTGCGTCGAATGCTCCGTGACAGGGTGCCGGGGACACCAACTAGAACTTACCGAGAACGAACGGAGGAAAGAAGAAGTAAGATGTATATGTGTGTATGATAAAGTATCACCTACTGCTAAGGAAACTGTTGCATTCATAGCTTTTAGGGGGAAAAAACAACTTTGAGTGTGCATTTTTTGTTGTTCAATAATTAGAATTGTTTTGGAAATATCTGGTTTCAAAATGAAACATTTGGCTACATTCTGTAACAAAGGCTTGCAAAATCCTGTTGCTGAATTGCCGGTCGGCCCGGGTAAATGCCCAATGGACTGGTGCCCGATGGTGCCTCTCACACACCTTCAGTGCCGCTGTGACCCCGTGTGGCCACTGGGCGGTCCCAGTCAGGTGCCACACGTGTGCCAATTTATTGGCTACTGAGCCTTGGATGGTTGTTTTTGAAGGTCCATATTGTTTTATGATGTTCGTCTTTTTATGTCACAGTATATAAATCAATACCTAATATAATGGGCTGTCTTTTTTATGTCAAGTGTTAAGGATACTCCCCAATGTCACCTGTATTCAAGCAGGAATTTCGGCCGTGAGATACCATCGAGAACAGCACCAGTTGGGATACCTAGATATATCATTGTATCATGAAGCAAATTTCCTGCCCTGATATTGGTGTAAAAAGAGACTTTTGGGGCAAATTCTTAGCCTTCCATACCTGTAGGACCTCTGTTTTGTTTCGCATGGAGTATAATAAGAGTCGCGTGGCTATTAAGTGAATTTTCTTTTGCTCTTCCCAGGCGAGACTGTCTGACGTTCTGCATAATAATAGCTGTAACAGGGAACAGACCGGAGCCGAGATAATGAAGCTGGATCATCTCATACAGAACATCAAGGTACAGAACGTGACGACGTTACTCGCTGTGACTGCCGATATGACACATTTGGCCCATCTAGCCCATTTTTAATGCTGTAGAAACTCCGACCTTAATCATTCCTGGATGTTTAAATTCCCTTGCTGTATTAGCTCCCCCCCCACACTTCTGTTGGGAGGCTGTTCCGTTTATCTACCACCCTCTCGGTAAAGTAAGACTTTCTTACGTTACATCTAAACCTCTGACCCGCTTACATGATGTAACGTAAAGCTGGTGGGCTGAAATTGCAAACTCCCACTTTGGTGAATAGACCCCTCTGAGTTGGCCTGGGAGCTAACAGTTCTTTGTGGAGCACTTTGGGTATTAAAGTGAATTCCCGGCTAAATTCAACGTGTATTCATTTGGCATAAGAGGAGGTCACTGATTAGCGGACATTCTTCGTTGTTATTTTTTAACGTTTTTTTATGCTTTAAATGGAGCTTTCATGTTAGCAAAGCAAACTTTGCTGCTTATTCATATACCTGTTAGCCACTTCTCGACCTCAGTAATTGTCATTTTAAATATATATTTTCACTGTCCCCTATTGTAACAGCGCTACAGAATCTGCTGGCGCTATATAAATGTCATGTCACCTGCACACCTGTGTTCAAGTATTGGAAACGCTCATTCATGCTTTTATTTTGCATTCGCCCCTGGCGGCTAAGTTCAGGATTGAACATGGTTGCTACAGAATATCAATATGTCTTCTAAAAGATCGTGGAAGGTTACGTGGCGGGCCTGGACTGGCAAATGCCCAGCGGACCGGTGGCCGCAGATCAGATGCTCCAGGATGCGGCCGGTGGCTAGATATCCCTGGCCGCCTACGTCATTTGCTTAAACAAACGGCCATCTTTGCTCGGATCTTAGAAAATAGGCATTTTTCGGTCTTTTTTTTTATTCTCCGGCCTTCTCGCTCCTCCGCAGGAATCTTGTAATAAAAGGGTGTCGGGCATCTCGAATCAGTTTGAGCAGCTGGCTACGGCACTGGATGAATGTCGCACCTTGGCTATAGAGTCCATAAGGAAAGAGGAAAGGGCAGCTGTCGTGCAGGCGGTGAGAAACCGGGATCATTTACAGAGGCATATGGAAGCGCTTGAGAAGCAGAAGAAGGAGGCAGAGGAGCTGCTCCTAAGCACTGATGACATCACATTTCTGCAGGTCGGTGATGCTATTACAATAGAGAGAGTGTTACATACAAAGACAAAGTTTTTTTCTAGGAGCCAGAAAGAATGTATCCATAGCTTTCAATATATTTTGCTTCTTGGCTTCGGGGTTCTTTCTTCCCTGTTTCTATTTATGTTGAGGGCCACTTCGGTTTTTCCTTTGGACGCACAGTCTGGTTCTGTGATAGAGACAACGCTGTGGTTCACGTCTCAACATATCTGTGTTCCAGGGCCTTCCTCTTCTCGTCCCTCCTGGTTCCATCCCGTTGTTGGCCAGTGTCCCTTCGTGTGGCACATCGCAAGTGGATGCGGTGACCACAATCCTACCTGAGGTGTTCAGGCTACTGAAGACAGAACTGCCTAATGCCCTCTACCCAGCGATGCCAGAGGCTACCGATGAAGGTCAGCTTCCATAAAATGCAACACTTATTGGAATCATTACTGGTGATAATATTCTGAGGCTGTTACATTCTTTTATTCTGTGCTTTAGACCCCAAAGGTTCACCCTCTCCTGAAAGACCAAGGGCAAAGCAGCGAGGACATGCACTTATCATGAGTGAGCACAGGAAACGTCTTTATAAAGGTAAGCTTGGTGCTGCTTGGACCTAGATCTATGTAACTCCTCAAAACATGTCTTCTTTTATAAATTTGGAATGTATTATATTCATCATAACATGCATAAGCTCATGGCATCTATTTGAGCATAGAAGAACCCAACAGGTAGATCTTTAGTTGAGGCTGAACCACAACCTCCATGATTTCATGTCTCTTACACGTAACGCACATGGAAACCATACTTCAGCATTAGCTAGAAAGCTATCCATTCGCAAATCATTCTCTAGGTGGATCTGCCTTATAGGACCACGAGTGAAGAGCGATGAACCACAGCCGTGAAGACCACAAATAAGGCTGAGAAGAATTGACTATTAATAATAGAAGTCGCTGTGTATTAATGATACTGGTACTGCCCCAAACAGACGCTTCCATCTGGAATTTCAGCATTTCCTCTTTCTTGCAGATTATCGTAACCTGAGTTTTGATCGAAGAACTCCAACAAACACATCCAGCTTTCACGGCAGAATTGTAAAGCTTCTCATAAAGCCTGTCCTACCAGGAAGCCTGTCTCTGATCTGACGGAAAGATTCCAGAACTGGCAGGTGATGTGTACTGATGGATTCTCTGAAGGACGCCATTACTGGGAGGTGGAGATCTCAGACTTCTTTGTGCAGTTGGGTGTAACGTACAGCCACCTGTCGCGTTCCAAAGGAGAAGAGCATAAAATTGGGCGCAACCCCTTCTCCTGGTGCCTACAGGTACAAAGGGCCCACCACTCAGCCTGGCACAACAACCAGGAGCAACGACTTCAGCAACCAAACTACCTCACAATTGGGATTGGCTTGGACTGCACAGCCGGCAAACTTTCGTTCTACGGGGTCAAAGATGGCCGTCTTGATCTCATCCATTCTTTCACCTGTATCTTTACAGATACTCTGTACCCAATCTTCTGGATTGGAGAGGGAGCGAGTGTTTTATTGCACCAGACCCAAGATAATTCAGACGTGGTACAAAGAGTGTTGGATATGAGTATATCACCTGGTCAAGTTTAATGTGAAAGGGCAAAGGCATTTCATCAAATGTGTGGGGCAACTTGCCGCCCCAAGCTCTTTTTTTTTTAAAGCGGAAGAGAGAGAGAGGAGCGCCGAGTTACCAAGTTGTCAGTACCTGACGTACCCCTCTCTCTCTCCTCTGTGAGCCCTCTAGCTCAGTCTCGGTGCCGGCATGTAATGCTGAGCGCTGGAAGATGACGTCATTTCCAGTGCTCAGCATTAGGAGCCGGCACCGAGACCGAGCAGGGGGACTCGACTGCTGAAAGGTAAGTACAGGGGGGGGGTAGGGTAGATAATAGGGAGGGAGAGGAAGGGTAGAGAATAGGGAGGGAGAGGAAGGGTAGATAATGGGGGGGTGGCATTTTATATTAAAATGTAAACATTAACCCCACGTAAAGACATAAGGATGTAGAAGGACAAGACAGTTCTTTTGGGCTTATGAGATATTATGTTGCATTTTACATTTCAAGAAAAGCAATAAAAATGTATTAGAAACCCACTTTACGCATGTATCTTTGGAACAGCCATCTTATCCGTGCTTAAAAGTTATTAAGCCCCTTTCTAAGAGGTTAACTCCCATTGGTAAAAGCTGATTCCCATCGGTCAGATAAAATTGTAGGGGCAGTTTTAGGCAAGGGGGTGATTTCAGGATCTGAAGAATATTAAATAACATGGAAAATATTTTTTATCACTGGTAAAAATATTACACAATATCATAAAATATGAGCTCCTTGGGCAAAAATAGCAGATGCCGAAACCTAAAAGTATATTGCCCCATTCCAGATGGGGTCTCTTCCTCATCCTCGCTTACCGACGTTCTCTCCAGCTTTATCTCTTCTTTATTTCATAAACAATTAAGATCAAATAAATGCCCATTAAAATAAATAATGCTATCAACGTTTTTATTGAATGTCTATGTATTGTTGATGAATTGCTTTTGTATGTGAGCTTACTAAACAAATATAAATATATATATATAAGACACAACCTATAAGACATTTTTACTAAAAGTGGCACTTTGTCTTTAATAGAAATAGCAACTGAATCGGAAAATACTGGTTCAGGTTTATTGTTAAAAAAAATCTTCAAAATTATGTTGCTGTAATTTCCTGAGCAATATAATCTACCAAATCCACACGTGCCCTCTGCCCTTCTTGTTATTGATCATTTATCAGCCAATCGTTAAGCCTGTAGCTTCATTACGTCACTGCACCTGCAGTCCTGTTAGATACGTACCCATGTGGGCGTGTCTAAACTGACTCCCTGTGACAGTCCTGCCAGGCGCCCGGATAGGCTGTTGCTAGGCTGCGTGGGCGTGGTTACTTGTCACCGCAACATGGCGCTGAACAGGAACCATACGGATGGCGGAGGTGTCGTAATTAATAACAGCGAAAGGTGAGCGATTGGCCGGCAATACATAGAAATAAACCCCGTCGCGCGTTATTACAGTCACCGCTTTACCGTGACGGGCGGCGGACTGTCCGCGCTTATACCAGCTAACGTTGCATTCAAGGCGGGTGTGTAGGCGTGTTTATCCTTAGTAGGGACACGCCCACCTGTCAACAAATGTCCCTTTAAAATTTAATACGTGAGAGTAACAGCTGTAGGTAACGGAGGTTTCCACCAATTACAGCGTTACTCACAATAATGGGCATATCAGCGTTCATAGATGGCGAGCTCTAAGGTCCAGAGCCCACCACACCTCTTGACACTGTGAAATGTCACCTAATTGTGCAACAGCGAGAATCTGTTAGTGTGATGCAGGGACATACTGCTGGCCCCTACATTGCAGATCCTATGGGTCCATTGAAGCATTATTGGTGTTCAGGTGGATCAGTCTACCAGCAGAGGTGGTAGAGGTTAAATCAAACATGTGTATGGCTCCGGAATCTAGGACAAGACTAAAAACTGATTAAGGTCCAGTAAAAATGTGGCTTATCTGCCGTCGTATTCTACGCTTGTGTGTAAAGCTGGCGCCTGTTATTTATTGATCGATGTATATAGCGCCGTCATCTGCTGCTGGAGGATCTATAATCATTAATTATTAGCTCTTGTCTGTTCGGTGCTCGCCCCCCCCCCCCCCACATTCTCGTGTGCCTTGTAAGGACTGACATGCCTCGTGGTGGGGCAACTCTTTGCTGCTGTCTGACACGATGCAAGATCCATATGTCACACGACTCAGTCTTGTTGGTTCCTATCATAAAATGACATCATAGCTCCTTAACCTGGTGTAAGAATGCAAGGCTGACACAAAGGATAAAATGACAGATCCGCTAAGGGTTCACATAGAGTGCATTTAAGGTGCTTAGTGGAACCCTTCCTGATGTCATACTCACCGCGGTCAGCCACACATTGATGATGACATCACTTATGACCCCTGCTCCCCAAAACAGGCACGTCCTTCCAAGGCAATTTACGCGTTGGAGCGTTTTGTAATCAGATGGGAAGTGTTTCCGGTTCATTGTCGCTCATGTCCGTCTTTTTTCTTCCAGCGTCCTAATGTCTTATGATCATGTGGAGTTATCGTTCAGCGACATGGAGGACACACCAGATGCTTTCAGAGGGACCAAGAAGGGCCAAGTCATCCTCACCCCATATAGAGTAAGCAAACGCGCCGGGGCTTTTAGATCCACGTTAGATTATCACGCGTGTTACAGGACATCTAAACCGGCCAAGCAAGATCTCTGACATCTTCAAAGCTGCCCCTGATGTAGAAGTAGAGATCATTAAGTCTCCCACAAAGCGAAGCTCCTTGATGAGCGGTCACTCATCAGACAGCCGGACCCCTCGCCCTCTGCATCGAGCAATGCAAGCTAGTGTTCCCAGTTCCTATCTTAAAGAACAAAGAGCTTTTCTGACCGGACGCCGTTGAAGCACATGGTGACAGGCCGGCCAGATCTTCCATACTCATCTTACTCTCGGGTTTGGTCTCTGGACCAGCGTTTAAGTGACTTATCGATGAAATTATCAGAGTAACAGTGCTGGGGTAACAACTACAGTAAGCACGCCAAGATGCTCCTATTGTTCAGGAGGACTTCTTCTGGGTACCTTTTAAAGTTGGACATCAGCTAAATCCCCCCCATTACCCCAATATTTAAAAATTGCTTTCCACAGCTGCTGCCCAATAAAATGATTGGTGGTAAAGCAGCCGGGGTGATTTCCTAGAGTTGTGTTTGGTCATCAGCAGTGCTTTTTGTTTGATCCACAGGTGATTTTTGTGTCCAAAGGGAGAGATGCTCTGCAGTCCTTCATGATGCCTTTCTATCTGATGAAGGGCGTTGAAATCAAGCAGCCTGTTTTTGGAGCAAACTTTATCAAGGGTGCCATCAAGGCAGAGGCTGGAGGTAAGTGGCGTGTCAAGCTAGAGCAAGGGGTGAGAGGGGAAGCAGGAACGGGGTGTTAAAATGGATCTCTTGTGACTGCGGCCGTATATTGGCCTGCTAAAATGGAAATTAATGTATGACATCACCCATGTCCCGACGTGTACATTCGATGAGATGCTCTATGGCTGTCACCGTGGAGGGCTATCTCATTCAGTAGCCCATGTGTGCTGAGTAGGCACTGCTTGCTCATCATTGTCGGTAAGCAATGTGTGCGTAACACAAGCAGAGCTGCAGAGATGTAGTGAAAGGCTCCGCTGGAAACTCCATGTCTCGCTTCTTCCTGCTGCCCCTGTGGAGGCAGCTCAAGTGGGAAAAGTGGGACAGCTCTGTCCCTTACAATTGGACTATGCCCTGGTTCTACTCGGACGTGGGCAAATTTGTAAGGGAGCACCAACTGGAGGGAGTTAAACCAGACTTGTGGTTACCCCGTGTGATCCACAAGCTCATCAGAGCCAAAGACACTATGGAGAACATCCCAGGGCTCCCCGACGCCACAGCCAGGACTGTCTGGGCTAACGTGTCGTCGAGCAGGCTAACCAACAGGCATAAAGACATTGCATGGATGGCCATTCAGGGAGGCCTCCCCCTAAGGACATTTATGCATGCCAGGGGGCTGTGCAGATATAGACACTGCCCACAGTGCATTGTGGACGAGGAGACTTCCCTTCACTTGTTCTGGCAGTGCCCGTTTGCACAGGCTTTGTTCAGAGCCCTGGAGCTGGATCTCAAGGACTCTATCGAGAGAAAGTACCTGTCCTACCATTCGGTACTATACGGACTTTTTCCAAGAACACACACGGAGAGCGCCATTGAGGATGCCTGGCGTCTCATGTGCTGTGTAAAGGACGCTCTATGGTTCGCCAGGAACCGCCTGGTGCTGAGGAGGGAGCAGGTCACAGTCCGTGACTGCCGCAGGCTTATCCACAGCCTGCTGAGAGACTACTCTCTCAAGGACAGTCTAGAGGCTGAAGACTAGCCCCATTCTCCTCGGCCCCCTTTCCCCCCCATTTCCCCAGGTTATGTTCCACTAAAGTGCTAACCATATGTGCCACGTCTGGGAATGTAATTGTACACTGCTTCTACTGAGCTTTCCGTAAACTGAAGTCGTACTGTAACGTGTATTGCCCTGCGCTGCGTCGCAGTACTGCTTATCGACTGTCTGTATCAATAATCCTGATCTATGTATTTCTGCTAAACGGGTTGATGTCTGTTTTATCATAAGCAGTTTTTGTATAATAAACTTAAATACAAAAAAGCAGAGCTGCAGAGCCGTTTCCAGCGGTTCAGAGAATGATGTCCATTCACCTGTTAGATGACCCCCTGCATGCTCTAAGCCATTTATATATATATATATAATAATCTGGAACCGCACACACGTGTTTACGGGAAGCCATCGTAGCCTTAATATGCCGAGCTTACGGCTGATCCTGTTCTGGCTCTGCAGTCTGCTGTAGCAGCATTTTCTTTCTTCATCCAGCTGACATTTATCATGCGGTTTTTATGCCAAGAAACCACTTAAAAAAGGGGGTCGTCAGCATCCCTGATCCTTCATTTTACATTTCACTTTATTTATTCCGCTTGTCTAACGGCTTCTGCTACCAAATAAACTTAGAACCTTAAACCGCTCGAGCACTTTGGAGATTAGCGTATAATAATACTCTATATAATCACTATAAACAGAGACCCTGAAAGCGAGACGACATGTTAATTCACCTGCTATCTTATTCTTCCTCAACCTAATAATAGATTGTAAGCTCCTAGGAGCAGGGCCACCTTCTCCTCTGTATAACTATGCCTTTAAAGTTAATCTAATTGCCAGATTTTATGTGATTGTTCATTTTTATTCTCCCCGTATTGTGAGGCCGCTATGGAATCTATAAATAAACAGACTTTCCAAAACCAGTGAGCTTCACCCGCAAGAAGAGCTGGGTTGGCCTTGTATAATGCATAGTTAATGCATAGACCTATTGGACCATCGTGCCATAGCAGCTCACCCTTTTGTTGCCCCTAATGCATCTCAGTGTTTATGAATTTAAACCTCCTTCTTCTGCCCCTCTATGTTTCTGAAGGTGACGGCACGTTAACCTGATCCCCGTATGTTCTTCTATAGGTGGTTGGGAAGGATCTGGGACCTTTAAACTCTGCTTTCCTTCTGGAGGCGCTATAGAATTCGGCCAGCACATGTTACATGTAGCCTCTCAAGGTGAGTATTGGTTTGGACCATATTTGGTTAAGAAAAGTAAAAAAAAAAAAGACTTTTTTAGTCTGCAAACATCAGACGGGGGCGCATTTATTGTACTGAGCTAGAAAATGCTGTATTTGGTCACGTGAAGATTTTCTCTATCGCTTCATATTAATTTATCTCTATTATTCTGCTGCTTAGCATCAAGAGGAGGACCTCCTAGTGCTGGGTATCCGTATATGCCCAACGGGGGCTATACTTTCCCACCTCCCGCAGCAAATGGCATCTACCCCCCTCCTCCTGCTGGGTATCCGTACCCCCCACCTCCAGCTGGTACGTAGCGGGGTTCTTTCATCATATGGGTGTTTTGAAGGCATTCTAATGCAGAAGGTGCAGTTGATGACCTAATTTAGTTTGTTCTGGTGATATACATTATGTCCAGAATCATCGTAAATATATATACAGTGTCAATTCATACAAGCCTCTCGTTAGGTTCCCTGTCTCTGATGTCATCGCTTCTGTTATTTACCCCTGCAGAGTTTTATCCAGGACCTTCAGGTCAGGATGGTTCTCTGACTTATATGCATCCTCCACCTCCTCCTTACCCAGGACCCATGGAGTCTCCCTTAGCCTCTGCTCCTGACCTCCACTCCACTTCTGCAGGTGAGTATCGGCGGACTGAGTTATCACTCAGATTTTAGATGAGTATCGCCTGTTTTAGAGAACCTGACATCTCAGTTTTATCAGCTCTCAATGTTTGAGTCGTTGAAGAGGCATGTTGAGGCAGTTGGTAAGATGAGTAGGTCGGACCAGGGATGGATTCGTGTCTGGCAAAGGTCAGAAAAGAATCCCTATTATGGGTCCAGTGACCTATACTACTACTACAAGGACTACTATTTTTAATAACCAGATCCTTTATATCAGATAGAAAGATCAGTTATTTTAGAGCTATTTATTTTAGAGTTATTTACATTTTACCCTTTCCTAGATCCTAAATCATCTTTTATGGACCTTTCTAGGCCTTTTTTGAAGAATTCTGTGTTGAGAGAGGTGCACCTTCCACAGAAGTTTGTAACCTCTAAGTTTTGTAATCATGTCATGTGTTAAAGTAGCAGCCCTAAATTACAAAGGTTTTAAAGGCATCCCGAGTCATTAAAGCTCTTTCCTCTTCTGTCTGTCTCCTTTGTAGCCGAAGCTAAAGCTGCAGAGGCTGCCGCCAGTGCCTACAACAGCCAGGCCAACCCTCCGCATGTCTACACGTCTACGGTAAGTGATCGGCGGAAACGTTCTTCTCATCTGTCGGGAACTTGTATTTTTCCCCCCAGTGTCAGCTTTCTTCTCTCTCTTTTTTAAGGATTTCCCCCCACCCCCTCCCTACTATCCACCAGAAGACAAGAAAAAACAGTAAAAAGGTTACATCTTGGAGACCACTGAGGAGGCTCCTGTTGAGACCTTACTGCTTGCAGGCTAGAACCCCCAACACATGGAGGATCAGGACACCAAAAGAAGGCTATGTGTTCCCTTTGACCTTGGTTGCTGCCTTTGTTGTTAACCATTCTGATTTGCTTGCCACCCCATCTGGCGGAATAAAACATGTTAGACGTGTCTCTTTGACGTGGTCATGATCTTGTAGCTAGATCTCCATTAACGTGACATGTCTGCCAGCATCTTCTAGTGGCCATACAGCTCTAATCCTACCCCCCTCCAATGATGCCATGGACTGTACTGTATTGTGGTATAGAAAGCATGCAATTATTCCAATTTCCACGTGTTTTGATTGCTAAATATATAGGAGAATAATTTAAGAAATCATTTATTTTCAAGGAGTTTATTCAGTTTTAGGAATGCAATTTGCATATCACATTAAAATATAAATGAAATATTAGATTTATTTTGTCTTTTATTGAGATTTCGATAGAGAATGACTGACGTGTGCATGTTTTGTATTTAGGCTGGACGCGGGTAATATGGATATGCCCACCCTGATTGCAAAGAACTAATATTATCTACTTTTATCCCAAATCTTAACCTTTTTGACCCAGAGTATTAATCTTACCCCGACTTTTTTAACCAATTTGAAATAAAAATGACATTTTATCCAAGGGAATAGGGTTTTAGTAAACCCTTTTGCTGCCTTGATTCTATGAATAGGAGGTGTTGGAATAAATTGTCTTGTTTTGGGGACATTTAACAGTAATGGATCCATAATGTGACTTTGTTCTCTTTTTAAATATTTCATTAGAGTTAATAATTCCCAAATCCTACATTTTACAATGTAGTGCCTTTAATCATCCTACACAATGATTAGAACCCCACCTTATGTATAAACCATGAGAACAGCAGTCATAATTCCTGTTCTTGGCATCTGTGTGATTATTTTTCTCCTTTAAGGTATTTCTTTCCTTATGTGAAGTTGCTGATTGTTACTGATTGGTTGAGACAGCCTTTATCAATCTGGAGGAAGGAGATTGGAGATAACTTGATACTTTTTAACATAAACACTATTTTTAGGTAATTTTCATATATGAATCCAGTATTACTTAAAGCTCTGATGGTGACAGTTCCCCTTTAACAGTCTTTTCCCCAAAATCTTCCATTTTGCCCGCGATAATGTATTCTATTAATTAAAAGAATGTTTAATATTTTTATTTAAATACTGAGGTTTAGTGAATGACCTCATTCATTATGTCATTTATAACTGTAGCACATAGTACAAGTCAAGCTCTGTATGGGTCTGGTGCATGTTTTCATTGTTTTTACCAGCCATCCACAGTAGTTAAAAGTAAACTTGCTTTTTGTTTGTTTATGCAGCGAGGTAACTTTGACTCAAAAGTCGTTGGTTCTCACTGTATTTTAGGTGATTACCATTTACTACCAGACATATTGGCATATTGCAAAAAATGTTTCCTGCTGTTAATCATATATATATATATTGTATATTTATCTTAATGCAATTTTTTTCTTTGCTTGTTTGACGTAAAACAAGCAATCGCTTGCACATATGTGCAAACACAAGCATTAGGTTCACAATTTGCTCTCCCACGGCTTTCTCCTATAGCAGTAGGGTTCGGGCTCTTCCTCGATCAGGTTAACCAACCATCAAGGTAGAAAGGACAGAGTACACCTAGATGGAGGACACTGTTAGATCAATCATAAGGAACAGCCCTGCGGAAAGGACCCTTTAGTGTGACGGTCTTGGGTCACTTTGGTTACAACGAGGACACGTCGAACAAAGCAAAACATTCCCGCCACTATGGTTCATGGTATTGGGTTAAATCCAGTTCCCTTACCCACAACTCCCATATGGTAAATCTTAGCTTATTGATACGGTGCACGTAAAATAGAGAGCGATTGAAATTTCTAGCAGTGCTTAGTAAACATGGCCCTATTTGTGTTTCTGCGAGTTAAAGAGCAAAGTCCGTTTAAAGTTATGAGCTGCGGTAGAAACGTGCTGTGTTGGACATTACTATCAGGCACGATCTTCCTCTTATTTCTTGTCTGCCGGGGGATCGTGGATTCGGCAGAAGTCTCTGAAACGATCTAGTGGGATATCATGGACGGGGCACGTGATTAGGATTCCAATCCAGTTCAGGTAGAGACGGTTATCAGATCTAAGACTGCTTTTTAAGATAGCATAGATGGTATTTTGGGCGAGAAACCGGCATCAATTGGTGTTTATTATAGATCCATATTTTTCACCGATAACCCCCTTGATGTCGATTTGGGGTCCATGTAGTGAACCAACATCCAGCATTGGAGCGAGAGGTAGGTTAAAAAGTTTGGTTCTGCTCATATAAAAACATTAATTCTTTAGTACGTTCAGCGAATAAAGCTTAGCAGATCTGTCATTTTTTTCCCCTAAATAAAAACAGCACATTAAGTTTTTCAGTCACTATGGCAACGACTGATCAGTGTCTGCTTTTTTCACATGACGTGTTTCCAGCACAAAAAAACACATGAATTAAGCTTTTTTTTATATGATGAAAGAATTGTTTCAGCGATTAGGCATTCGCTGTACTAGAAATTATTTTTTTTTTTAAATGGTCCATTTAATTACAAGTTTCTGAGAATTTGGAACAGCACCTCTGCCGGAAGAACCGTTCGGTCCATCTAGTCTGCCTGTTTTTTCCATTTTAAGATTTTTAATCGGTCCTCGGTCTCGTCATATATTCAGGATAGCTTCATGTCTATCCCACGCATTCCCAGAATTAGCCTCTGCCACCTATGATGGGAGGCTGTTCCATTTATCTACCACCCTCTCAGTAAAGTAAAACATCTCTCCTCATTTGAAATGAACTTCCCTCCGGTACTTTGTTAAATCCTTTTAATTTTTTAAATGTTTCTATCACATCCCCTATCTCTTCTTTGCTCCAAGCCGCACGTATTGAGATCCAATTTCCTTAGGACAACCCTATGGCTAAGTGTGTGGTGTTAAAGTGTCAGGTGAGCCTGGGGTACAAAATGTAATGACACTAACTATGGTACATTCCATTCACGACATTCAAAGTAAAGAACCCCAAGTTATTTTGTAATTGTTTGCGTTTAAAGTTAAGACTAATAGTAACCAAAGACTTTAGTGCGTCTAGAACAAGATGTTTGGTATTTAAGATAAAAAAGTACAGGCATGAGATGAATAGATAATTTTATCTACTCCCTGTCAATCCCCGTCTTGTGCTTAATTTAAGATAAACATTGGCTTAAAACAGCGCTAAAAAGTTTGGAAACATTCATCGAGCAGCCAGTTTAAGATCCGTTTTCTGAATTCCAGAATCATATCTACTGGAACGCGTATAGGTAGTAAAGTTGTTTTTCCCCCCTTTTGCCATAAAAACAACTGTATTCATCTTATCAGCACAAAGAGCACAAAGACGCAGGGCATTGCCAACGAGGGACTCCTTGGGCAGCTGCCCCTCTTGTGTAAGTTGTGGCCCTGGTAGGTTTAGCCGACCGGGTGCTGTAGGGTATGGTCACCGGCTAGAAATGCCCAGAGGCACATTATGTCAGCATTGGGCGACATAATTCTATATGGCCTTCAAATATCAGTTGGCCTTCAAATATCAGTTGTCTAACATATACCTCCTAACATATACCTCCCCACTGCTCGATTTTTGCAGGGCAGTCCCTATTTTGAACACTGTCCTTCTTTTGTTGTGGTGATCATGGGCTGGTTGAGATGATCCTCTTCATCAACAGAAGTTTGATTTCTGGGTTCTGCCCACTCCATGGGCCAGTGGGTGCAGCCCGGGCACTTTCATCCGGCGCTCGCCCAATGCTGACATAATGTGCCTCTGGGCATTTCTAGCCGGTGACCATACCCTACAGCACCCGGTCGGCTAAACCTACCAGGGCCACAACTTACACAAGAGGGGCAGCTGCCCAATGAGTCCCTCGTTGGCAATGCCCTGCTTCTTTGTGCTCTTCTCTACTTACTTGTGCTTCCCAATGCTGCCCTCCTGACCTCTAGTGCGATATCACCGTGGGCACGGCCTCTGCCCCAGTTCTACCTACCAGGGCACAATTTGCATGGGCAAGAAGGGCAGCTGCCCCAGGCGCCCACAATTGGCAATGCCCCTGTGTCTCTTTTTGCCCCTCTCTGCTTCCTTGTGCTTCCCACCGCCAATGTCGAGGCCTCCTACATGACATCATTTGCATCTTGCCTTGTTTACTCAATGTACAGCACTGTGTATGAAGGTGCTACACATAACAATACATAATAATTATTACCTCGGATGATACTAACTCTGAAATAATATTAATACTAACCCAAAATTATGGGCGATGAACCTCTGCTCGAAGGAGCTGTACATTTGAGGACGAGCCTCCCTCATGCACCCTCTGTCACTCATGCTTTCACTTCCTTAAAGTGATAAATTTGTGGTTTCCTCTCTGAAACTGTAAAAGGACCTGAGATAATACACAGTGTTGACTTAAAAGACTCTTGTGCAGTGAGCAGTCCGTGCTGTGCAATAAGGGAGCAGTCCGTGCCATGACTCCTGTGTCTGGGAAGCCGTGAGTAGTTTTGCTCTGAGATGTTTACTCTGTTAAAGAAGGCCGGGTTGTGGGAAATGTAATAAGTAATAACAGAAAACGTAAGCAAGAGGATGAACCGGTACTATGTAACGTAGGAAGTCGCAGATACATGGGGCATCTCCCCAGCAGAAGCGGTTACGGTTCATACAGTGAGGGGATTTAAACATGCATGGGATAGGGGAAGATATTCTGAATGTAAGTTGAGACCAAGGACTGAGTAAGGTTTGAGTCTCTACATCAGTGAACATGGGCAGGCGAGATGGGTCTGATCTGCCATGAAATTACTTAGGGTTATTCGGGGAGCTGTTGGCGCGGTTGGCACTGTGGCGTTGGTGGTGTAAGATTCATCTTGCGTGTAAGCATCCTGTGTGATCAATCTGTTTTCAGTGACAGCGTGTGTACTCGGTGAGTATGGGATATGAGTGAGGATCTGCCAGTGTCTGTGCCGCTGAATTCTGCTCCATAAGTGAGGGTCTCTGAGCGTCATGGACCTCAACGACAAAGAGGGTGACCGGCCCCCGCCTGGAGATACAGAACAAGAGGTATAATATTCTCTCTTTACACTTACATGTTATATCAACCACTTCTGCCCTCCTACACCCCCCGGCTGCAAATACCAGGGGTAGAAAGCGCTACCCCAGTTTATCTACCTGTTTACCAATTTAAGGCTGGGTGGCAGATCTGTAATTTGTAGGTGGCAGTTATGGGACAGCAGCATATATATGTCTTAAAGCTATATGTTGTGTGTTGTGGTATTACCTGGAAATCTGAAATGCTGTTTCTCTCCTACTCTCTCTAATCATCCTCTCTGTTCTTCCTCTTTCTCTCCTACTCCGTTACTTCACTCCAGTTCTGTTACTCTTCCTCCACTTTCTTAAATGTCCTCTTTCAAGCTGCTTTCTTCCTCACTCCAGCCACATCTCTCATTTCATCACCATATTTCTCTTTTTGTGATCTTTACTCACTAAACTGCGAGTTTATGGCCGCCTTGCACTGTTGTCAAGTATTTGATGTCCGTGAGTCATGCTCTGCCATCTCAGCCCATCTCTTGTTCATCGTCTCTCTGCCTACTTATTTTCTCTTTCATCCTTGACTGCACTCTCTCTTATCTCTGATCTCAGCGCTCTCTCCCTTTCTCACAGTCTCTCTCTGTATCTCAGATCTTATCATCCCATCTTCTTCTAATGCCTCTTCTTTCTATACAGACGGAGTCCTTAGGCCCGCATCGTATCACGCGTCGAGAGGTAGGAATGATAAAGACTTTCTATTGCCATTTGACAGAAAACTAGTGAAACTTCAATGTAGGATAAGGAATATTTTACGTATTAATGAAATCATTGCATGGAAATGTTTCTGTCGCTGCAGTGAAATGCTTTGGCTGAGCACACCTTGGTTGGTCTCCCAACATCTATTCAATTTCCTAGGTTATGGAAACTTTATTATAGATTGATGGGTCATGATAGAAAAATATGGAGAGTCACATAAGCTGGGGACCTCAGAGGTCCTTTCTTCCATCTAAAGATGGTTCTCTTGTAATACTCTACTTTTCTTCTGCATTGGCCCAATAAAAGGAGCCAACTTGAACTAAAGGCTATACCTTTTCTTGGACCAATATAGTAACATGCATCTTCCTTGTCAGTGTTAAGTATAAAAGCTCAATAACCCAGTTGCGTTAAATTGTTGCCAACTGCCCCAATCTGGTTGGCACCGTCCCATCACAGGCACCCAAGTCCTACTGATCAGCTATAGGGTTCCTTTTACTGCAGTCTAGTGGCTGACTATGCACTGAGAGGGCAAATGGGCCAGCCAGAGGTGGGTCCAAGGGTGAGCTGTGGGGTCATGGCATTATGTTATCTCTCCCAGCTTATTTTACTGTTAGAAATGACCCTATGATTGCTTTCTTTTTAAGGCCAGATATGGAAAGAGAGGGACTGGAAGAACCCCTCAGTCCAAAACCATTAAACAGACCACCTCGGAACCTAAACCTGTCTCCCCATCTGTACAGGTGAGGCAAACCCAGATGCAGGTGACGTGAAAACAAATTGTAGCTTTTATTATTCATTATTCTTTGGTTTGTATTATTCCCTCAGCATAATCTACTGTATGGAGAAGCTCTGTATACTGTCCTACATAGGATGGGATGTGCAGAACCAGAGTATATATTCGACACTGGCCAATTATATGACTATTTACAGAAGGTAAGAGAACCTGATCAGTTTTACAGAAATTCTGGTATATAAACTGTTTCTGTAGTCCACCTAGTTTAGTGGTTTACATGGACCGACCATATGCCGCTGACAATATAAAGCCACAAATTCAAAATACTTATGAAGACACCATTAGGTACAGATTACTAATATTTAAGGACAATCATTTTGCTTTTTTTCTAGGCTTTCAGCATGGAACCTGAAGAACATGAAGCCATTCTACAGCATATTAAAGGACTGCCGGTAAGACCACTAATTTAAGCCAGACGAGGTTAGATAACTAATGTCATATGTATGATGTGAAAGACATCTGATATATTTATATATTATTATTATTATTATTATATATTTATTAAATTACATGCTACAACAAGGAGGCAGCAGGAGATTAAAGAGATTTATGCATGGCTGAGAAAGCGGCATAGGAAAGAGGGATTTGGGTTTTTAGAGAACTGGGCAAACCCAGGGGCTTAACTAGAAAACACGGGGCCCTGATGTGAAAATTGCCCTGGGCCCCCTAACTTCAACAGCTAGTCTCAAACAAATTACACACACTTACTCATACTCACTAACACACAATTCCACCTCACCCCACTTACACATCCATGCTCTAACACACACAAACAATTACACACCCATGCTCACACAATAACACATCCATGCTCACACAATTACACATCCACCCTCACACACACAAGTGCACATTCATGCTCACACACACAATTACACATCCATGCTAACATACATACATAACGTGACCCTGATACGTTCCTGTCTCCCTGTTCCGGTTAAAAATAGTTTAGAAAGGGCCCTTCTGACCTGGATTGGTGCGGTCCAAGTTGGAAGGGCCCTTTCTAAACAATTTTGAACCAGTGCAAGGAGACATACAAAGGGTCGCTGCTCACACTTCTGCTCAGCCCAATTTTGTATCTCCTTATGGTTACGACAAACCCTGTGGACAGCTAGCCCTGGCTTCTTGACTGAGTCTTCTCTATATATAAAGAACAAGAGGGGCAGAACACAAGTGCAGAAATTCCAAAGGGTGAGGGATTTCCTTCCCTCTCTTAATACACACTTATGATGAGTCTGGCTTAGATTTGGGATGCCATGCTCAACCCTTACTACTTAGTGGTCTCATCGCCTCTAGTTCCTAGATCAGGCCAGGAAAATATATGTAATTTTTATCAACCAGCAGATAAAAGCTGGCGAGGGGAAATATACTCTCACTCATTTGCTTTATTTTCCTATTCATCACAAGTGAGTGGGCTAGTGGAAATTTCCAGACCCGCCAATGGGTTATATTTGTCTCAAAGTATGCATACAATAAATCACCAGAGTGAATAAAAATATCATGTTAACACTTTTTTATGTTAATGTACATTTTAAATATAAAGAAGATAAGAGTTGATGTTTACTTAAAACAAACTTTTATTTTGGATATACCCAGTACAGAACAAATGAAATTGATGGCTTTAGTATACGTCATTGTATCAAAAAAGGATAGGATGTGAACCGTTGTTACAAGGCAAACCTTGGGGTTTTCAGAAATCAAAACTGTTATTTGGAATTTGTAATAAATTTAGTGTATGTAAATAAAAATACTTCCAAAATGCATGTACCCACTAACCTTAAACTAAACCTTCTCCAGAATAATAATGGAAAAAAAGCTTAAAAAACCCCAAAACACTGCCTTAAAGTAAATTTGTTCTGACCACAGTATATTAGTATGATCAGATCTATTAATATACTGTGATCGGAACTCAGGACAGAATTGGACAGATTATGACCCTCATATCATTAAGTATATTATCATGCGTTTCCTGGCTTGTGAAAAAGGGAGATTGAACATGCGATCAGTATGATTAAAATAGATCTCGGTGATCTTTTGACTATTGCTTCCGTGGAACACTTGCGTTGCACAGCGACATACATGTAACTGTGCTGCTTCTTCATTGCATGATGTTCTGTGACATCACGGTGGATTTGATGTGACCCGGACATTGCGTAGTCTTTGACAATCATTAAATATGTCGAGCGGTTAATGCTGTGTAAAAAATAAATAGGGACAATCAGAAAAAGAAACTTTTATTCTTTTGAAACCTTATTTACAGAGTAAGGAATGCAACACGAACACACAAACGTAGGCAGTTACACAAACGCTGTCGATGTCTGTATATAAAAACATCATCAAAGGTGCATTTTAAGACCATATTGTCCCGAAACCACAGAATGGCAGTTTCTGTTTGATATAAAATAACATATTATTTCGATTTGCTGTACAGGATATGCATTTTCAGTGCTTTTGATACTTCTATAATCCACCCCATTGCTGCAAGCCTCACTTCCTCTAATGTAACCACGGCCCTCCTCTATGAAAACAGAGCGTCTATGTCAATAATTCCTTGTGAAACCGGCGATTACTGGTGTTGTAACCCATGTCCTGGGCCAGGCGTCTCAGGAGGCCTCCCGTTAGGTTGTGGATATCTGGAAGGAATGGCGTTGAAAGGGGAAATCTGGGTGACCAGATGTCCCCTTTTCAGGTTGCTGTTATCTGGATAAGCGTTCGGTCCCCATACCAAAATATCCCTCTTTTGAAGGCACAGTCCCTCTTTGGGACCCAAATCCAATCTGTCTCTCTTTCCCCTCCTAATGTTTCTGTCTTTAAGGAGCTCACAATGTCTGCTGAGTACGAGGGTACAATAGTCTTCTAGAGCCCCAAAGGTCTTCTAAGTGCCTTACTCTGTGACAAAAACAGCTTTTAACGGGTTAAAGACACACAGTCTTCATGAAGCCCTTTACAAACTCAACATTTTATGTTTTCTTTACAGCCCCCAATCTTCTGTGTAAAAGTCACCGTCAAAGAAGCCAAAGGGATTCTGGGAAAGGATGTTAGTGGTAGGTAACTTTATTACCCCGAGGAAATAAATAAAGGGAGTTAACAAGCGCAATATTCTAGTGAAAATATATAAAAAAAGCACTTCTGTGAATTTTTAAGTGCCGCAGATTCACAAGAGGCAGAAAAAGTGACCTTGCACACAAATGTGTATATGAAACATAAAAATACTTAATTTATGCATCTTCCAAAATAATACCTTAAACCCTCCAGAAAAAATATAAGTGTGCAATCATTTTTCAGAACTTTATTGTCTTATCCAAGGGACTTTAA
>VKOC01005877.1:0-13021 GCA_009364415.1 Spea multiplicata
AAGGGGGAGACCCCCGCTTCTGACAAGCAGTCGTAGCGAAAACGGGGGAGACCCCCCGCCTCTGTATGGCAACCACAGCCGCCACAAAGAATAGGGAGACCTCCCTCCTCCGCACAACAGCCACAGCCGCCGCGAAGAAGGGGGAGGCCTCCCGCCTCTGACCAGCAGCCGCAGCCCCCGTGAAGAAGAGGAAGACCCCCTGCCTCTGTACGGCAGCAGCAGCCACCGCGACGGCGGGGGAGACCTCCCGCCTCCACTATGGGATCACGGCAGCCGGAGCCAGGAGACAGGTTCAGCTCCGGTGTCCTGACTCGATCCTCTGTGGCGCCGCCGGAAACTGCAACGCCTTATACTGGGAGGTTATGGATACGCCATACACAAGATGGCTGTACAGGAAGTGATGTAACGGGACTTTGAATATTTGGTGGGAAATTCCTAATTAGTGCCAAACTCCAGTGCCTGTATATATAAGACATGTTTTAAAGACGAAAAGTTTTTGCAAACTTTATTTTTGATCTGGTACAATCATTTTTAAAATGGTGGGTGTTTCTCTTTAAGGTTGGCTGTTATGTAATCGTTGCAGGGCGTTTGCAGTCTCTCCGTGTTTAATTATTTTTACATTATACTAATTTTCCCACTTCAATGTGGGTCTCAAAGAACCCCTATTCTTCCTAATGAGGGACATTTGGTAGGTACAGTATTTATTCACTAATGAAATTATTTTTTTAAAATAAATCCTTATGAATAATTAAAAAAAAAACATACAAATTACTTCTTGTATGTTATTTTCCGTCTTCACACTCCTCCCATTCCTGTGTAAACATAATGTGACGTTTAATAATGAAAAAAAAGGTCTAATCACAATACACATTCAAACACGATTCACTTGTAGAGTATGATTCATGCTTTTGATACTTTACCAAGATCACCGAGATTTTCCACCTTATAGCTATATGGAAGGTGAGTTTTGTTTATCTGTATGCTAATGTTAAAATGTTAACTAATCATGAGATCTTATATTAATATCTATCTGGGAACTTCTAAAAGCAATATAATCTAAATACCATTGAAATGGCACAACCGGATTATTCTTTTTTACTGGGCTATAGAATACAATGCTGCTGATTTTAATCACGGTATGGTATAGCTTAAAAAAAAACTTGCATGCACTTAAATATTTTCTGCTGTCATGTAAGAGAGGGAGCCCTAAATCAAAATATGTATTGTAATTTAGCATAATGATTAGCCAGGTATTTGTAAAGTAAGACAAAGTGGGACGGTTGAAAACTGAGTTTGTTTGCTTTTCAGGATAAATAAATTAATCTATTAAATCGTATTAATTATAACTTGTGCTGTTTGATTTTGAATTTATTTCAGAGATGTTCAGTTTAAAAAGAGGCTATACATTTTTAGGGCTATGATCAATGTTAAAAGCTTTGCATGACTGGGAATTAGATTGATTTTATGTTCGAAATGTTAACTCCACTTCTCCTAACCCTACCCCTTTACAAAGGCATTACAAAAAAATCAGCTACCACTAAGAGAGATAATAAAATGAGATATAAGCATCGGAATATGTGGAAACAAAGTTGCTATAAATTGTGATACTTGGGCAATGTGGCCGATCCAAATCAGAGAGGAATGGTCACAGACTCTAGGAGATTGATCTATAGGATAGTGGAGCGATATACATGCTAGACAGTCATTTTAAATTAATTTGCGGTAAAACTGTTCATTTCGTATTTCTATATTATCCAGATTATATCCCAGATATTCATATGCTACATCCAAAATGGTTGTGTGGAGCAATTTATTGGCTGAATCCCAACTAAAGCTAAACTAAACAGAATAGGGATTAAACTGACTGAATAGGGATTAAAAAATTTAGTGAAAAAATCAATCTACATTAAATCATTTAAAGAATATCTTTAAAATAATATGTATAATGTAATGTTAATAACGTTAGCTGTTGTATAAAGGTGCAGATATGAAAATACCCCATCCATTTTTTTCAAATTAATACGTTCCCAGTATTAATTACCATTTCTGCGCTTTGGAGAAATTACCTATTTTTCCTATTGCACAATGTTTTCTCCTGACCACTAATTGCAGAAATTCAAAAACAACCCGTTTACCAATGTCTATGTTAACTAACACAAAGATTAAAACAGCATTTAAATTTTATGTTAAAAAAAACTTTCAATAACAATGTTTTATACGTTTCAAAATTAGAGAACAACTGTAACCTCATGTGGATCCCTCTGCTGGTGGTGCTGTTGGCTCTGCTCCTCCTATACAGATGGGACAGACAGAGCCAGATACTGGAGAATCTCTCAGATAAATATGTACTGATCACTGGATGTGACTCTGGATTTGGGAACTTGCTGGCAAAACAGTTGGACCGGCGTGGCATGCAGGTACTGGCTGCTTGTCTTACTGAGAAAGGAGCTGAGGATTTGACAAAGGAAACTTCCAGCAGACTGCAGACAGTAATTCTTGATGTGACTGATAGCCAGAGTGTGAGTTATGTTGCCAAGTGGGTCAGTAACTGTGTTGGAGATGCAGGTGAGAAAATGGAATGGAAAAACAACATTTAGTCTGAAGCTCAAATCCCTACTATCATCAGGAAATCAACTGATAAATACTTGTTTTTGGCATAAATGTCCATGACCAACATATTTATAAAGTTGACCCACCTCCCCCTTTTTATTTTTGCAGGGCTCTGGGGCTTAGTAAACAATGCTGGAATTGCATTTCCAAACGGCCCCAATGAATGGCAGAAAAGAGAAGATTTTGCTAAGATTCTGGATGTGAACGTTCTAGGTTTGGTGGATGTGACAATAAATGTGTTGCCTTTCATCAGAAGAGCTCGAGGACGTATTGTAAATGTTTCTAGTTGTGCGGGGAGACTGGCTGTAATTGGAGGAGGATACTGTCCCTCTAAGTTTGCAGTGCAAGCGTTCTCTGATAGTCTACGGTGGGTAACTTGGCTGCTCTTTGCATGCAGGTCCAAGTGGCAGACCAGGCTAGAATATTCTCATGCACTTCCCCATTTTTTCATAGATGGCAATATACTTAAGGCTTAGCAGGATGGACTAGTAAAGAAGCTATAAAGAGTAGGGTGCAGAGAAATTATTTCTTATGTAGAGGCAACTGAGTCAGGTACACAGCATACATTTAAGCGCACCAAATAGTTGCTCTGCCCCCATACTCTGTACAGCTGTTTTACTGCTTTAGTGCTCTTCTCCCTGGACATCACTTCCTGGTTCATACACAATAACACCGTATGCAAACATACACAACAGTCTCACACCATACGCTAACACTGAAACAATGTAAACAGTCATGTAAGTATCAGGTAAGGAACTCAGTATGCATGGATCAGCAAATGAGAAACAGGACAGGCACAACTGAAGATTGATAGCTATCAGACTTTAATCAGAAAGCGAATCCAAACAGAAATGCTGAGCCTCACTTAGGCAATAAGGCATGGAAGCAGCAAAGTCCATATAGTAGCAGGAACAGTATTGCAGGACTCACTTGCGTCACGCATCCTGCTGCAGGCACTGAGCATCTGGCTGACACGACAACCGAGCACTGAATGAGAGTCGGTTTTAAACTTACCGTGCTCTCACGTCCCGCAGCCTCTGACATCACTCCGTGAGCTTTCCTCTGTCGGCATGGATGCAGAGGATAAGGGGGGGGCATGGTGAGCGCGCGTGTGTGCCGCCCTCCCTCTGCACGCGGGCGCTCAGAAGTGCTACACACGGGCGCTCAGTAGTGCGGACAAGTTGTGGGTACCCGCTAGACACGTGTACTCAGGAGAGGAGCTGCGTTGTGGCTCGTCACATACACTAACACTGTACATACTGCACACACTCATTCTAATACCGTACACAGACACCCCACACAGTTTAGCATTGTACACTAACACACATACACTCATTGTAACACCGTCTGTTGATACATGTTCTAATGTACACTAACAATCACCTGAAACATACAAACACCAAACACTGACACACACACATTTTTAACTTGTACACTGTAATTGTACCACACGCACCTAATGTAACCCTTTATACTGATGCACATACACTTATTTTAACCCGGTAAACAGACAGCCACACACACACATTTCTGCTTTCTCCTCATCTCTCTCCTCATTTTCTCTCCTACTTCTCTATCCCCCTTTCTTGCTATTCCTTTCTCCTTATCTTACCTTTAGTTCTCTCCTTCTTCTTCACATTGTGATTTTGTGGTGGGAACACAAGGTCTGTTCATACAGAGCTCTGTCACAGTGCTCCCACAAAGACCTCACTGCAGTTAAGCAGCGCACACCTAGGCAGAGCAGGGAGACGCTTGCCACATGACTGCTGGAAGGTAAATGAAGTACAAAGGGGGGTATAGGGTAGATAATAGGGAAGTAGGGGGGTAGATAATGAGAAGGTAGGGAGAGGAAGAGTAGATAATGAGCAGTGGCGTCGGCGGGGGGCAGCATTTCAAACTTTGCCCCAGGCGGCACTATGTCTTGGGCCGGCCCTGCCTGTCTGGTTGCTGCAACGCACCCACTTGGTTCCCCAAGTGGTAGTAAGATGTCCTGCAGGAGTACAGTGAGAATAACCATGTTTATTTATGTGGCACTGATTTAACCCCAATTCTAAGATTACTAATACAAGCATACCATACAAGTTTGCTAAGCAATGCTGTGTAGGGTAGTTTTAAAAATACTTTATGAATGTTTGTTCTATACATATGTAAAGCAACAGAAAGAGGGGAGCTGCTTTAACTTTGAGGAATCCATATATATATTTGGACAAAAAGCTTTCATTTACTGAATCTTTTCATTTTATTTTTTTGCGGTGACCTCTGCAGAAGGGAATTACAAGAGTTTGGGGTAAAAGTTTCCATCATTGAACCCGGTGCTTTTCTAACTCCAATGGCATCACTAGAACATCATAATGAGCATCTGAAACAGCTGTGGGAGAAGGCTTCTGCTGAAGTCAAGAAGAGTTATGGCGAGCAGTACTATCAACAATGTGAGTGTCTCGGTTTGTAGGTTATCCAGGTATAGACTACTGATGAACTTAAGTTCTCTTCCAATGATTCAGGGATCCTTTAACAGAGTGTGAATACAATTTTGGGTAATGTGGTGACCCAGCATTGCTTGAACCTAAATTAAGACTGCTTTATAACAAATTTGACTCCAGGTGCATATGGTTTTGCCAAGTACTCTGCACTTCATAAAAAGAACATCATGCCACTCTCCATGGTTTCTCCTGATCAATAACTGGGTTTATAGAAGTAAATGCCTCTTTGCAAATGAGGGACATATGATAATCCACTCCAAAAGTAGGAAGCATACAGATGATCAAAGTTCCCAGAACAGATGTATAAAAAGCATTGCTATCACACTTTTGGTTAAAAAAAGTTTCCTGAATCATTAGAAGTGAATTTTAAAGGAACCCAAAGTTTTTCAGACTTGAAGAAATACGTTTTTATTTAGAGCAGTAAGAACAATAAAGAAGTGGATAGATGCCTTTAAATATTGGCTTATGACTTTTAGCAAAGAAGAATATGCAGGTATACAATTGATAATCAATTAAACAAGGGTTTGTTTTTTTGGCTTCCTCTAGATCAACTTGTGTCTTTTTTTCTCAGACTAAAATACTGTTATTATACTTTCCAAATACAAACCTCAAGATATTTTATGACATTTGAATGAATATTTTATTACGATATTTTTTCATATGACAGGTATTATATTGAGGTCCCGACTCCCTTCTCTCTCCCTGTCTAGCTGGCTACAACGCATACATAGATAGATCATAACTAGGGTAGAAAATATTGGGAGTACATGCATCCAAAGTCCATAGCAAAACAAGCAAATGCAAATACTTTACAAGATAATTGTCTAAAGATGAGATGAGTAATTTGAGAAAAATATACATTTTCACGAAAAGGGGTAATATGAGTCCCTGTACAGACTTAGCCTTTGATTAGGGATTCTGAAGTACCACAAGTACACACAGACAGTACAGGGTGTGTCTAAAGAGTTTGGCAAAAACAAGTGTCAGAATGATTTATTTTTGTGTTTCAACAGATATAAAGAACATACAAGAACTGCATAAATCACTTAGCCCCAGGCTAAATGAGGTCACAGACTGCATGGAACATGCCCTGACGGCTATTTATCCTTGGACACGTTACTCTGCTGGCTGGGACTGTAAACTCTTTTCTATTCCGCTTTCCTACCTCCCCACACTGTTATCTGATTATGTGTTGTGCCGCTCTGCTCCAAAACCAGCCTGTAGAGCACAATGAGCCCTTACTGTAAATATTTGGAAGCTGCACATGAGATCAGAGCCAAAGTTTACATGTGACTTGAATTTTGCAGGATGCCAAATGTATTTATCCCATGATTGCAATTTGAATTTTGAAAATAGGCTGTGTTGACAATGCTATACAGTTTGTCAGGACAATTGTCACTAGTACATGTCGAGAGGCCCTTACTAGCGACAGTTGTCGAATATATTGTGTATCTACTTTCAATAAATGAAATAAATATGACAAATTATTATTAATAAACCTCAAGTAATTACCTGTGGTTTAGACCATATGCTTGTGGGTGTCAAATGCAGGTTCAAGTACTTTTTGTCACTAGATCAGAGTCTTGTAATGGTCATTAATGGTAAAGATTAATTAATTGATGTAACCATCAGGGCTGACAGGGGGGAAAGCTACAATTGTGCTGCAAGTCCCAGGAGGCAAAGGCACACTGCTCCTCCAACTATCCTGGATGTCTAGTGGTAAAACATTTAGGAATGGAGTGTCACATAGAACTCCCTTCTTCCGCTTCCCCACTGAACCACCTTTGTAAAGCTTATTTAGAGGCTGGGTTACGATGACAGCAAATGTCTTTGGTAGGCAGCTATAGTCTTACAGTATTTAGAAATACACTGTGTTAATTCTAACCCATTAACCGCTTTTTAAAAGAGTCTCATGGGTGTCCATGGTAAGGCCTACTGGAGCAGCAGCAGGGAAGGGAGAAGAAGCATGGATTAACTAGACACATTGGCATAAAAACACATGGAAGTTGTCAAAAACAGTTTTGCTTAATTTTGTACAATCTGTGCTCTCCATCAAGCTGGTCTCGTTCCCTATACTCTGGTAGCTACTTCTTCATAGACACAGAGTTCCCGCCTGGGCAGAGACACAGTTTGCATGCTACAGACACAGACACTTTATTTCAAACATGTATTGCAGTTAGGGATAGTTAATACTCTGGCTGTCATGAATCCCATTCTGGTATGTTAAACATCATGGGAAAAGGAGTACAACTGGAGTGTCAAATGTTAGTTTTTTTATCATTATGGACTGGCACTGCAGCTGCGATGGAAGGCACATTTCATGGTTCTCAGCCATCTATTTAGTTGGCTGAACATCATGACAAACAGCAACTTGAGTGCAAACTTTTACCAAAACTGCTGGAAAACTACCAATGTCCTATTTTGGTTCCAAGCCTGTATGTCCCTCAGAATGCTCCCATGAAATACAATCATTACTGGCTGAACAACTGTTACAACAGAGCCAGCAAAATAATCTAAAATCACACACAATAAGAAACCGGTACAAACGGAGAAGAGTGGGGTAGTTGTGGCTAATCTTTACCACCCCAGCTATTGTAAATTAAGTTCTCATGTACATGATGGCCTATTGGCTACTGCCATGGTCATATCATGGGACAACTGCGAAAATTGGCTATTCTGACCCTTCTCTGAATGTTTATTATGCCTTTAGGTTATGGAAGTCACCGTGACAAACAAGTAAAAATCTCTAATTTAAAAACAGTAATTTAAGGGAATATTTACTGCAATCTACATAAAGTTTTATTTTGCAGAAAGCTATGATACACAAAACATATATCCACCATCATTGAAAAAATTTTTGGCACGTCATTAAATTCTACATTTTACCGTTTTCTATAGTAATTAAATATACAATATACAGTACATATATATATATATACATATATTGAACCTATATGCCAAACATAGCTGTAACCCAGCTCACACCTCAATCTGCCTCATCAAAAAACAACCAACCATTTAGTAGTTTTGTTGGGTGAGTCTAAGCCTAGCCTGTCCATCTTTATGTACTAGAAACTAATGTATATAGTATATTAATGTATAATGTACATATATATATATGCAATGAAAGGAGCCATGCAGGATCTGCATGAATTTTTAATCATGTAAAATGCTCTCCTTTTTTGTTAAATTGTTGATTGTTGCAGATGAGTTTATGCAGGCTTTGAAAAGTTGAGGCGGAGAGAAGGGGAATTGTACTTCAGTGCTGCCCCAGTGATAAATAGTTCTAATCTCCCATGAGTTATAAAACTACTTAACTTTTTGACTGATTCGTATAGAATCTCTCATATGTATTTAGCTTTTTCCCCACATCCAAGCTCCAAAGAATGGAAGAGATAAGTTGGCCACCAGCAAGTCTAGTGCTGGTTCACAAGACACATGGAAGCATTTTCATGCTATTGATTGCCTGCCTCAAGGGGTAAGTCTACTGAGGGCGAGATCTGCGGTAAATCTGCAGCTGCAGCTTCTACTTGTAAGTGATTTCTTGTTTTTACAGGTACATAATGTATGTTAAATTAGTGGTGGAGCTGTATGGGACACTATCTTATTATGATCTGCCTTGTTAAATGATATGCTGTTTCATAAAGGTAAAGTAGTCTCTTCTTATTAAACATTTACAAAGCTGACTGCACTGACAAGCAAAATGCACAAGCTATAATTTACTTTGATTAAATATACTAAAAAGCTGAGAAAGTTTCAAGTTAGAGAGCCCAATTAGGATACTTCTACAACTAAATGGTAATACATGTCTGAACAATATATTGTTATTTAAAAAAAAAAAAACTATTTGGAAAGTTGAACTAAGACGAGAGGAAAAGACCCTGCCTACAGTTAAACAGCAGGAACATTTTGATGTTGTAACACCAACCAGTTTTCCTTTTTACACATCTGGTATTTATCATCATGAGCCTGGAGGCCACATCAAGGAGTGTTTCTCCCTGAAGTTCAGCCAAGCATCATTATTTCTGACCTTGCACAGGGGTTTAGGTACATCCTTCCACAATAGTTTCACAATAATCTTGAACACACGATACATTTCAATGCCAAATAAAATTATCTGGCCGCTCCCTTCAAGTTTATGTTGGTGGTTGTGATACACATAAACCAACCTTACAGCACAGAAACCAAATGTAATAATATCATTGTTTTTCATTAAGTCTCTTTATAGCTTTGGTTTCAGTTTTAAAGTAGGGTTATTAATTTACCTGATTTTAATCTAGTCCTGCAATATATTTTTTCCATAAACCCTCCCAGGTTAAAAGGGTAGTTTGGTCACTCTAGCGAAAAAGGCGGCATTCCAGGCGGCTCTTTTAATGAGGTCCGCTTCTAAAATAAGCTTCATGAAAAGCATTCTTGCAATGTATTTTACTGTTGTAATAGTTCTATGCAATCTGCTACTGCTCTGTAAATAAATATAATGAAAATATGTATTTTCTAATAGCATACCAAGTTAAAAGACCCATTGAGACACAGTATCCATTGGCTACGCTCTCGTTTTACCCTTCCTTCCTGTGTTATAAATAGTACCTTTGTTTGTGAATAGCATGGTCGTTTCAGGCAACTCAACAGTTCTGTGTGTGACGTGAGGATGCCACGTTGCAACTGATTCCCAAGCCATTCGGATTTTAGGCCCTGAAAAAGGTGAGTACGTTTTATTTCTGTTTTTATTTTTTTAAACAAATCACACGAATAGAAAAGTAAATCCATCACGTGAGCTCTCAGCTACTGAGCATTGACACCTTCCAGTCCCAAATTAATAAAAAGTCTCCAGTGGATGAATTGAATTGATGGATGTAAGCCTTTGCAGTGCAACATAGCCATGTTGTCAGATGAACTCTGCTGATAATATTACTGCCAAATTCTTTGTTACCATTTAAAATAACAATGTACTTATGGACAAAGTGACCAGATGGGACTTTTTAATACATATGCTTAAACATTTAATTCTTTAGGTGTCAGCTAAGATGTACCTACCTGGCAAATTAGGTATAGAATGCTGACTGCATACATCATATTTAGTGTACTGGGGCTGCCTATTAACTTTCTTAAGGGCATTTGGATTTTTTACTTGTATTATTTGGTATGGCATTGGGTAATGTACATTTTTTCTTTTTTGTATTTTTACCATTATATGATGTGACAAGATGCACAGTTTGCCTGCACGGTTTCCCTAGGTAGTATATAAGCCTGTCAACTAAATATAAATATAGCAAAACTATAGAAACTTTGGCACTCAAAGGGTTATGTGATAACACATAAATTTGTAACTTTGATGGCCACCACTTTTAAAGTGATATCCTACACTCCAAAGTGAATACATTACTCACTTATTCATCCAATAGCATGTATACCTCAGTCGCTGCTCTAGGTCTGACTCAGGACAGCACTCTCAGCCACCCCTTCTGGGGCACCCATTCTTACTTCAGAGCACCTGGATATGACATCATATCTGGGCGATCTGTGTCTTAACGCATCCTATGCAAGCTGTGCTGTCTCAGTATAGCCCTCCTTAGTCTAAACGGGCAGGTAGGGGAGATTAGTGATCTTCCCTGTAACCAGCCCATGGAGCAGCTGGACAGCAGGAAAGCAGATCGCTCAAGCATTGAAGCCAAATGTAGAGGCACCTCCAAACTTGTTATCAAGAAACATGTAACATTGATTATATCTGTGTTATGTCTTGAAGTTACCTGACTGGTTGAGCTGCATATTATGCAGGGTGAGAGCTCCACTTATCAGAAATGTCCCTACATAATGTATATTGAAATTAAGTTGAAACTGCAACTGACCCGCAGACTCTCGCTTTACTGAATAAACCCAACTGTCCCATTTTATGCAGTACAGTCCCACCAAGCTACAGGCAATGGGGATCATGAGTGGGTTAGGAAGGTCTCTCCTAACTAGCTAATCGATCCGTAAAATTGATTGATGTCTGTGCTGCAAAAGGCTCCCACATGGCCTCCTCACGGCACGTTGATGGAAATGACATTGTATACTGTGGTGTTCTGCCTCAATGCTTTGGAAAGTTGGTAAGTGCAATGTTCTGCTCCTGGTCCCACCTATAAGCACTATCCGTCTCTAATTATGTCCCCCCAATGAAGATGTCTTTTGCACCTGAAATGTTGAGGTAGATAACAATGGTACAGATACACGGGGACCCATAGCAATCCTTTGAACCTAGTAAGACCTGTTTCATAAGGTCTTAATTAAAAGTAAAAAATATTTTCTGCCACACAACTTCCGCTTAATAGTTATTTGTTTCAAAACATCCTCTTAACCTTTTTGTTTGTTTGTTTAGCTGTTGTTTCCAGTTTCTATAATGGGCAGTATAAGGAACAGCCCTGGATTGGCCATCTGGCACACTGGGCAAATGCTCTGGAAGGCAGATAGGTCCCTGAAATCATTCCCAGTCCTTTGTCCTCATTCACTAACCCATACCTGTCCTTTCCTTCCTCCCTGTGAACTATAGATCAAGCACATATAAACAGCACTTGCATGTATAGATCACATACAAACCCTATATTTGCAGGTATGCATACATGATGTATGGAAACATAGCATAGCAGGTATAGATCAACAGAATCAACACAAATACCAAGCTTTGCATGTATAGATCAATTGAAAATCACATGTTAACTCAGCATTGAAGGTATAGATCATATAAACAGAATCAGACATACAAACCCTCTATTTGTAGGTATACAATAATAATGTATGGAAAGAGAGCGTACCATATACAGATCCACAGAATAACGCACACCCAGCTTTGCAGGTATAAATCAGTTGGAATTCACATATTCACTCAGCATTAGGTATAGATAACCCCCTATATTACAGGCATAGATCACAGGTTGCACACCCCAAAGCCAGCCCTCGTGTCCACATTGCCCACATACAACCTGATCAGCACCCAGATTACACACACATTACAGCCCAGCCTGAGTCAACTTGTAAGACATCTTTGTTGGCAAACAGCCCACCCTTCATGTGCCATTTTGCATTTCCCAAAATCACTAAAACATCCATGATCGACACAAACACTTACACAGTTACTCACTCATTCACAAGAATTATTTACACATATTTATTAATGCAGTCTCACAAATCATTCAAGCAATTCATCCACACATTAATTCATTCATTCTCGTACACATTCACACAATTCATACACACATTAATTCATTCTCGTATGCATTCACACTACCCCCTCTCCCCATCTACCCCTCCCTTTCTTATTATCTGCCCCTTATCACTATGTACCCCCTCTCTCCTTCTCACTGCCTTCTTCCTTTCTCACTATGTACCCCTTCCCCACTTCTCAATATGTATCCCATCTCCCCCTTCTCACTATCTACCCTCTCCCCCTTTCTCACTATATAACCCCTCTTCCTTGTCTCCTATTACCACCTCTGCCCCTTCTCCTGCCCCTTGCCCCTTCTCACTATCTACCCCCTCTCCCTACTTCTCATTATACTTACTTACCTTGTTGTCGGAGTCCTATGGTGGGAGCGGGAGGTGTCAGCTGCATGGAACGCTGGCACCGTGACAGAGTCACGGAGAGTGAGGGGCACCGAACGGTTGCTGCAAACTTCACGAGCGCCCCTGCCCGGGACTTAAATTAAAACATCTTTTTTGGGTTTTTTTACTGTATTTAACATGGAGGATGTTAAATAAAGTTAAAAAACAAAAAACAAACAAGCGATGTTTTAATTTAGGTCCCGGGCAGGGGCGCCGAGCGGTCGCTAGAAAGGCACCATTTTTACACTGCAAAGAACCCTCCAACAAACAAAGGAGTTACAAACTCAGCCTCTTTTCTACTAAAGGTTATATTTAAAATATTAAATATTCATTCAGGGATTAACATCTGTGTATTT
>VKOC01005878.1:0-24171 GCA_009364415.1 Spea multiplicata
AGATAGATAGATAGATAGATAGATGGATAGATAGATAGATAGATAGATATGCTTAACTGCTACTGAAAATGCATACTATTATAAGAATTGTTATTTTGTTCAATTTCTTTTGCACTTAACAGGCACCGAAATTAAATGTTTGGAAGAATAATACATTTAGGCCAAAAAATAATGCCATTTATCATGCAGAACATATTATTATTTACTAAATATTCTTATAAGTATCAAATATTAGAAAATGCTTGACCTAGTCACAGTTTTGGTAATATATGATTATAATATATAACATCTATTAAATATAAAAATGATACAATATATATTATAGTATATATAATATAACTAGATAGATATATTATATATATTAAAATATAGTTATATATAAGTATATATGTTTTGATCTGATAAAGGTTAGCCTAACTGAAAAATCCCCTGATAAAAGGCTTACTTCTTTATGTTATGATTAGTACTAGGAGTACACGTTATTTATGCACAGCTTGTCTGGTGATTGAAAAAGCGCAAAGAAAACAACAAATTGTCTGCATTGTGAGTTTTAACTATTTTATCATATGGTTCTCTTGATGCCAAAAAAATACATCATTGCCCTCCAAGCTCTTTTTCTACCGTCCAGATTCCACAAGCAATGCTGCTATACCTGAATTATCCTAGGATACAGAGAAGATTAGGTTATGGAATATGGAAGATTAGGTTTTAAGCCTTAGGTCGCGTTAACCGGTCCCTGTCCTGAAACAGCTTATTATAAATGTACCTTTCATTGCAGATATACAGAAACTACCCGTTCTACTCTCACCTTGCAAAATCCCGCAGAGCTTCGCTTAATGGTCATTATTGAGCCGAAGCAGATCTATTAACGTCCTTGCCACGAGTCAATACCACCAGTGGAAATTCTAAGATCTTTGAAATCTTAGTCGTGTTTTCATCTTTGAATCTTGTTATTTTTGTCCGTAAAACATCACGTCTCCTGAAACCTCTGACCATGCAACCATGGTAACAAAGTAACAGAAAACATAATTACTTGGTCATTTCTGAAGGTCTGGTGTTTATTATTTTTATTTGTGATCGTGACAAAATTCTAACTTGGTGACACTTTCAAATGGTGTATCAAGTAATGAAGCGTTATTGCTGTGATCACTGAAATATATTTATGATCTCAAGACCACTATGTATATAAATATGTGGACCTTTAGTATGCATAATATAAATGGTTCTGTTGGCCTTGTGTGGCCGCGAAACAATAACATTATTCATTCGCACGTTATTCATTCATACCTTAATCTGGGGGAAATTTCATAGTAGAACATAATGAAGTCAGCACTGACAGATGGTTACTTCATTTTCCAAAAAGCCCCAATACCTTGTTAAAAATTATAGGGAAAAAGTATAATTTCCAAGAGCAGTTAGTATAAAGCAGAGGCGTCCAACGTGCGGTCCGCAGGCCAAATGCAGCCCACAGGACTTAGAGGTGCCGGCCGGCAGACCATCATTCAAAGCCGCCGCACAATGGCTGCTTTGAACTTAAGTAATTTAGTATTGCTAGAATTATATATAAAAGTTTTCCACTGCTTTTTTTCATTATCGCTAAATTAACCCTGCATTAAAATGCATTACAAAGCTAAAAGGTCATATTTTCTCTCAGTGAAAAATGAGTGCGGCCCACTGCAGGAAAAACTTGGACACCCCTGGTATATAGGATGGGTGTTTATTAAAGTATAACGCAATCAATAGCCATAATACTGAATAGAACATTATAACGTTACCTTGAGTCCTAGTGTGCTGGACTTTTACATCTACCTTTGTTTTTACGAAACCTGAAGTACTTGAGATGCCTACTGTTTTCAAGATCTCTTATCAGGCAATGAATAAAAAGCCCTTTGACCCTTTAAAGATTAATCATGTCTATACTTTAATCAACCAGCAAAAAAAAAAAAGTTTCCCTATAGAATATTGTCTGTTATTTTGCAGAAGAGGATTTTCTTTCTTTACCTTGTGGGAAAAAAATATTTCTTATTATCTTATTCTGACTGATTTTTGTTTTCACTGAAAAATGTTTTCTACTAAATAAAAAACTTGTTTGTATTGAATTATTTATTTTTGTATTGGGAACTACATAGAAATAACAGATGTTACGTTATGTATTTATTATATTGACATTTGGTGATCGTCCTTGGAATACAATACAATTATGTAAAAATCCCAGGTTTTATACACAGTCAGGTTTTCCCCCTACTTGCATCTCATTGAGGTTGATGTTTTGTGCATAGATGTGAGATGAGATTTTTCTTCCCAACTCACCTAAAACCTAAAACCACTCAGTATTCCGATGGAACAAACATTTAAAATATGTTTAATAGGATAATGACCATTTGTCGATGCAGTTATTATCACTATTTGCACCTTAAATGGGGATAGGCACCAGCAGACCTTGTGGTGGACATCTCAAAAATGAGTCAATGCTCACCACTGACTTTATCAAGCTGCGTCATGGACAGTCATGTTCTTTAGCTGACAGTTTATCTACCCAAGGGCTAAGAGTGTGGGGTAGAATATTCTTACATAGAAACATAGAATTTGATGGGAGATTAGAACAATTTGGCTCCATCTAGTCCTTTTTCCTGATGTAAGGACTCAACTTTATATATAGTAATGTCTAAAAATACATTAATGCTTCAAAATTCCTAGGCCTTCTCTGCCCATAAAACTCACCTCCTTACAGCAGATTTCTCTTTCACTCTATACTTTTTTTACTCCGTCTTTGTAGTTACTGGGTTCTAGAGGAAGATTGTCATGGGACGGAGACTCTCTGGATTTAAGGTGCCAGATATCAATTCTATGACTTAAAACACTCTCAATTTACACTCAGTTTTACTGAGGTTATAATCATACCCAGGCACTCTCGGGGTTTGTCCCGGAATCTAAGGGTTTGCCCCAATCTCAGAGTCTCAGGGTGAAGCGGCAGACTCTTGTGGTCGTGTAGACTGAGTCCTTCCATTATATACTACTGTGATCATATCCAAGACTCCCAACTAGTGCTATAGCTACCAGTATGTTACGGTTGATATCCCTGCTTTAATGCAGGGGGCTCAACTGACTCTATCTTTAAATAAGTCAAGGTTTCCATGAGGATTAGTATTAGAGTCATTTGGTTTACCCATTTGGTGAGTCACTACATAGCATCTTCATGATTTGCTATTGAAGGGTTAATATAAGATTACTATATGGCTATAATCCATAGCCGAGCTACAGAGTGAAACGAACATCTGTCAAATTAAGCTGTTACCTTCATTTTGTTATTTTGTTTTAATTTTATTAAGTGAGTGAATGTGGGATGCCTGTTGGTGCCATATAAAAAAAGTTGTTAGTACAGACAGAAAGGGGTCAATCAATAAGATATCAAATCACTAAACCGTTTACATTTTTACATTTGGGCATATTTGATTTTATTTTTCAGGGACAATAATGTGTTCTTTGAAATTCAAACCTTTAATGCCCGACTTTCTCTGTTGATATAAAGAATGTCCGTAATCTAAAGTCACTATTTACACTTTACTCAATACAATAATAATCCTTTTTTTGCTCTTTTCATAATCAAAGTTTTACTGTTTCATGCTGTGCTAGAATTTCTGATAATATAAACTATTAGAGTAAGGAATTAGCGTATTATTAGATCTGAAAAATGCTTACCATTTTCAACAAAAACAAGTTCTGGAAAAAAAAATCAATAGCTTATTAGCTCCAAGGTTACTAAGCTTAGCAGAAATCTATGTGGGCAAACAGGCCAGGAGAAGGACAGATAGACAATGAAGCAATAGCCAATCACAGAGGATCATTTGATTTTGCTATATGTGAGATTGTATTAAATAGGACAGAATTATACTGTTCAGAATTGACCCTGCTGATACAATGTCTTTGGTTCTACTCGACTAGGACATCTTGATGGTTGAATGTTGAACGTTGATAGCAGCGAAATGTCCATAATGGTTGAAATTGCAATGGCGCATCAGGTCCAAGGCTTTGCAGAGTGTATGACCTGTCTGTTGATCTTTTAGAGAGCATAGGATCTGTATCTCCAGTAGAACATATGGCTCTGGAGGTGGCAAGGTATTAAGCCTGGTTCTTATTTCCCAAAACCATAGCTGAGAACTTCTTAGTGGCTCAGACGGCTTTGCGTCTTTCTCTAGATGAGAACTGATACTTTGGCTAAGGTAGGCTAGGATAGCAGGGTCAAGAAGCTTAGCAAGCCAACAATAACCAGGAAAGGGTGCGACCAGTTGCGGAGTAGGTGGAATATAATACTATGCCCCACTGGAGATACAAAAGCCACCCTAAAACCTGGTATTTAGCTATAATACCTGGAGCAGATATTGAGAGATCCAAGGGGTGCTCAATCCCATGAATCATAAGGTGCCTTAGGAGGCAAAAGTGTCACGTTAGGCCAACTATCACCACTCTCTCATTCATTACCTACATTATATGTATTTGAGCTTGGTCGACCCATTTTAATCCATGTTCCCACAAATGCTCTATAAGCTGTCCTTTGTTATACCGGTTTTAATAAATGTTTAAGCAGTGTTATCAGATCTGTCATGTGTTTTTTACTTGAAAGGTTTAATTGCATTAAAACAACAAAAGTTTTAAGAAGCCACCTATGGCAGCAACCTATAAGTGCCTGTTTTAGTGTCATATGACCCATGAAACGCACCAGCCGACACTGGAACAAAACAAGGACATAAAATAAATATATATATATATATATATAGGTTCTTGGACCTGTAAAATGTACATTGGCCAAAATACAGCAATGTAAAGTGACCAAAATGCAAGAAAAGAAGGCTAAACGCTAGGCGTGTTTCGCACTAAACGTGGTCTTAGAGCATCAGGAAATCAGATAATCCTCATTTTAGAAAATTTTATGAAATCGATATATTTATCGGTCCAAAAAAGATTACAATATATCAGTAATTGCTTCATGTTTAGTATTGTAATGTGAAAAGTGCATAGTAGCATCTCTTTTTTTCCTTTGTAAAAGTTTTGTTGATTATTTGTTTGTTTATTTGTTGGGTATCTATTTTCCTATAACTATTTACACCAGTTGGAAAGTATTTTGCAAATTCCACTACATAGAGCAAAGAGATACGGCTGAGCATTGTTGATGAAACTTCGCAACGTGTTTTACAGGATACTGGATTCGTTGAAATCATTCTCTCATAAGAGTATTATTATATTTGCGATTTATGAGAGTTTTATTAATTTATGTTCTGCTGCCACAATCTGGAGGCAATTCTTTTCCTTTAATATATTATAGCGTAAAAACACTTTAGTGAGATTATCCATTGACGCCCCCCCCACTCTAAATGCCTGGTGTGCACAAGCAAGTAGAATTCTTCATTCTTATTATGAATAAAACATTTGTGAATGCTGCTGTAGCAAGCAGACAATCGTTTGATCCAACCGACAGCTGTGCGGACATAATGTATTTCCGATCTATATATTAAAGAAGATAAAGCTACATCAAAATTATACGCTTCTTTTCTCTGACTATCACCTGCTTGACTATTATACTCAAGTGAGTATATCGGCAATTATCTGAAATGACTAATAGGTCTTTGTAATAATTCTGCCACCAGCAGGAGCAAAAGGCACCCAAGAAGCCATCTTCCTCCGATGATCAAATTTTAATCCGCGATATGTGTCTTTCCCAAGTCGGCTAGAGGACCAGCCACGACAGAAGCCACAAGTGGGAATGGCACGCTGGGGGCAACTATTGGCTTCATGGGTTTGTGTACCCCTGTTGTGGTATGAAGAACTCTCATGGCATCATAGATGGGGATCATATGTAAGATTTAGGCTTGAGGGTACACCACCATGATGATGATGATTGGTGTTGTGCCTCACCTATAGGGTTGGGTTTCCATCCTGCATTGCATTAAACTGGTTTATACTGGTGTATAAATATGTCTCCAGCCATCACCAAATAAACTAATAAATGGCTCCTCCAAACGTATCACTATGTTCCTTAATTGCTGAGGTTCCTTGTTGACAAATATGATCCATAGCATTATAATGTGAAAATAGGGATCTACACATTGGTATGCATAGCAGCTTGACACTCAAAGGGTTAATATACCCAAAGGGTAACCTAACCTGCAAAATGGACTAAGGTTAATCAAAGTGACGTCTAGTATTCATACAACTATAATGCGATTTGCACTTAAAATAGAAAACGTATTATGGTGATTATTATTAATTTTACAAATTTCAAAAGTTTTCAGTTTTTCCAAAGTACAGCATTGTCAAAAAGTTAGTTTATATGTATAAGGCAGGCTTCAAATAACTAACATTTTCTGGACCTGGTAATCCCAGAAATATCATTTTTAGAGACCAAGAAGCTTTGGGAAGCGTGACAGATGAGCCAGTGTCCAGGACGCATGTATTTATGGAGCAGATCTGATGAATCCTTTGGTCTTCTACATAGACAATTAATGGGGACCTTCGCTTGGCAGATGCTGGTAGGGATCGGTATTTTCTGTTATAAATGCCTACGCTCAAGTAAGGATTGGCAAAAGGTAAAGATTCATATCACAAGGAATTTACTTTTTATTGCTTTGCCTGTTTTGTTTATCCTAATTTATTTCCACTGGTATCCATCAAACACAATACTAGATGCTCATATGATAGACCAACCTGTAGGTGACCCGGAATAAGTCATCTCAAAGTCGATTTAGGAACAAACATACCGTATATTATGGTCTTTGGGTCCAAACTTTACAAGTTCACTTAGAAGAACTCATTTATTAGAGTGATTTTAATGCTACTCCTGTGCAGCAGATATATTGCCCTCCATATTCTGAAAGTTTTAACTAAATAAAGGAAAAAGGTAACAATTTATAATTTATTTCATTTAGGAGGTGTCAGATTTCTGTAGTTCTTGCTCTGCTCATTCCCAATAATAGTTTTTTTTTTAAATGGTTTTCAAATTAAATACTTTAAACACGTTGCCCTGCTATCTTTAGCAATGAAAGGGAAAGTGATGATTTCTTTTACAAAGAATATTACAGCAAATTAACCTTGAAATGACTCGGACCGTGCCGATTTGAATGAATATAGGAGATCCGCATTGTTTTTAAAACATATTAAATTTTTTTAGGTTTTTCTGTTCAAAGACACAGTGATTGGATTTTGTTGAAAAATGGCATGCTCAATAATAATAAATCATAAACAAATTACCAGGCGTCAATGGATGACCACAGACCAGTTTACAATAAAGTGTGTGTCTTTTATTTGTTTGGACAAGCGGGTGACCAGAAGGTGATTTCCTAGTGATCTGTTTGTCTCTGCCCACCCAGATTTTTTTTCTACTAACCACTGCTGTGGCCAGACTTGTTAAGGTTTGAATTTCTTTGAGTTGGCCAACACAAGTTGATTAAGATGTTAGAGTAAACTCACCTGCCAAGTTAACTATAGCTCATGTAGACTCCATTCAACTGGGTCCAACTCACTGGGAATTCTTGTGAAAAGCATAGCAACTTGTCATTCACGGAAAGTAATTTTGGGGCAAGTTTTTAGATGACTTGGAAAATGGCTCCAACCCCAAAATCAATTCAGTTCGCCAAGTGGTAAGTTGACCTTGAACTGATTCAACTCAACCACTGACTCAACCGACTTGGTCCATGGCTCTTAAACGCTCAAATGATGCACAAAAGACAAACCATTGTGTCGTCATAATGCCGTTTAGTGTCCCTTCTCGAGAACAGGGGAATGGTTGCGCTGCAGTCCATACTCACCAGTGTCTGTAAAGTGAAGAACTGTATAGCGAGTATGCCTGTAGTTGGTTGGATTTGTTTATGTTTTTTGGAGTTAATTAGCTAATTCTCCACCCAAGAGATATCTACTGAGAAGATTGGCATAATGGTGCTAATGTGGAACTGCTACATAACGTCCTCTCCAAACTCAGTAGTACTTATTTCCTTCTTGAAATACAAATACAATACTCCTGTCCCCGTGGTACACAACAATCTTTGAGGGCTTCATATAGGCCGCCACCATTTTTAGAAATATTTCAGATTGAGCACCAGCATCTCAATTAAAAGTTCATTCAACTGCTTATTTTAGACAAATATGAGGTCACTGTTTTGTATACTGTTTACAGGGGGGTTAAGGGGGCAGTACAAGGAACCCCGGGGCATCCGTTTCACCGATAATTCATTCACCTCAGAACCCCAAGATACACTGTTGTGCTTTATTCTATGAGAAATAGAAACAAGATTGTATACTTCTCTGGCGATTTATGGAATTATTCCATGGTCATATTATACTTTAGTCAGGTTAATCAAATTCTCTGTAGATTGAAATGTGTATTTTTGGCATGTACGGTAAGGACGACGTGTGCTTTCCCATGGGGTCAGACAAGCGGTGAATTTAAAATGTCTCTAATGCTCTTTTCTTGACAGGACATTTTTAATACATTCATTTAGTCACTCTCAATTATGTATGGGCAAATCAAATTGCAACCTTTTCACAGAGGGGCTTTGAAATGATTTGTAATTCAACACCTCATGGAGCTTATGTTTCTGTAATTATTCATTTTTTACCCACAACACCTTTTTTTCCCTGCCTTTAAAACATGTTTTTTAGAGCTGTTACTTTATAAAGCTGTTGTTAATTTTCAGACGCTCGTTATCAGTGGGTGTACCGCCTGCCATGGTCTGTCTTCCTTTTCACGATAGATGTTCTAAGACAAAAAGGGATTTTACAGAATATAATGCTCTTCGGGATATCTAAAACCCACTTTTATGTGACTCATATTAATAGGCAGTGCTTGGTGAAAACAAATCCAAAATCTTTAGAATTTCAAGATCAAAATCATTTTTTAAGTGTCTCATATAATCAAGAAGGATAAAAGCAATGACTTTTGGAAAGGACAGTTTCCATGAAAAGAGTTCCACAAGCAAATCACACTGTTCCACCCATCGCAGGGGTAAAGCGCAGGTGCCCACAGGTCAACCTTCACCCCTCGGGGGCCACAGTCTACCCCTTCTTCAGTTATGGAGTAAGGAGCTGGTGATGTGTGCCATTGTGGTGCCATAATGTTGGCATGTTTGTTCCAGTACCTACCAAGACAGAGTTTTCCAATAAAATGTTATACCATAACACTCTCTGCCTCGATTCCATAAGATAGTCCCACATATCTCTTAGTCCTTCTGCTTTAGAACCAATATGTGGCAGACTAGGGCAGTTCAGATCCGAAACACAAGTCATATTTCCCAGCCTTTTTGGGCCTTGAGATTATTTTCAAGGTTACCTATTTCCCATTAGAGAGAGTCATGGAGTGGACACCTCAGAAAAGTTTTTAGCCCCTGAAATCTTGGAATTCCCCTGGGACCTGTGACGTTGGTCAAGGACTATAAAAATCTAGGTATCCTCCATCAATGATGTCTCGTCGCCTATTCCAACCACACAAATCCACATTGTTAGAAATTTAGGGTACTCAGTTTTCTCGTAATCAAATGCCCAAAGTCTTTACCCATTGCAGGGCAGCGCAGAAGATAAAATGACCTGCCCTGGAAGGTCCAACAAGATTTATTTCTCCTCCACCAGATCATGAGTGATGGCAGCAACCAGACTCTCCTGTCTCCATACAGGTAAATATTGTAGGTGGTTGTAGTGCTGAGGACCACAAAGTTTCTCTGGCCGTCTTTAGTATTTTTTTTCTTATTATTTAAGATAACATAGAAAATGGATTTGTTTTGGAGTATAGCGAAAGAAAAACTGATTTAATGTTCTTTTACGAAAAATGCTGAGATCCATCCTTTTTTTTTCAGATTGCAATCTATACCTTTGCAGTGATTTGGTAAAATTGTATAATGCTACAAATATGATTTTTTCCCCCCGATAAGCGCTAGATATATCCCTGTTTGATCCTTCAAGTGAAAAGGTCTTACTAATGCTTTCTATCAAAGGACACAGATGTCTATAATGTTAAATATGATCCCTATTGTACAGTAGAAAACACTTTTATTGCCAGATGGAACATAATCACTTTTGCAACTGAATTAAACAGTAAAGTGCTACCGCTGTCACTTTTTAATGAATATTTAAATTGCAAAATGCACAAATACTTGATATGACTCCATAAAATAGTAGATTAAATCAGTCTACCTGAAACAAACGTATCCTCCTTACGACCAGTTCTAAAATATACTCACAGGGTTATGCAAATCAGAATCTGTAATGGGAAGAACTTCATATCTCCTGCCAACAGTAATGGCATAGAACAGATAAAAAATCACAAAATATTAACACTTGCACTTCCAGGCGGCGGGGGAAATAAATTTAAGAGCTTCTATATAGATGCGGACAGACAGGAGAGACATGCAGGTAGACAGGGACTTTCTTGAAGAGGCCAGTTGGCAGCTATGTTTGACACTTTTTAATGATTTTTCTTCACCTAAATATGAGGGACGTCCACGTATAAACTGCAAAGGGGCCAACTATGTATTATCTTCCAAAGCCGCTCGGTTACAATGATGTTTATATCTAAACGTTTTGTCGGAGGCTTTCCACAAACAAGTGAAATTAAATCAGGAGAACCTGAATTCTCACGTGGGAAGAACACAAAGGTCAAGAGAGGTTTGCATTCTGTTTCTGGAAGATGCGTCTAGGGGGGTCTTGCAACTTATATTGTAGAATTTGCATTGATGAAGGCTGACGACTAAATTCATTAAAAAAATGTAAAAAAAATAAATAAATAAATAAACGAAAGAAAAAATAGCTTTTGCCAGCATAATGAATAATGTTCTTTTCAGAGACATTTTCTCTAGCATAGGAGTTCTGAAATAAAAGGGCAAATTTTCTCTAAGGGTTTAACTGCCACGGAGGTCTTTGATCTGGCGGCTCATGTGCTGACAATCAGCTGCATGTCAGCATGTTAGTCCCCCATAGAGAAGCTTCAGAGTTGACAGATAGGAACATTTCCGCCAAAGCGGTCTTAATGCCGTTTTCAAGACGAATTTGTGTTCTCGGTCTGAGTCTTCCCGACAAGAAGACACCAAACAGGCTACTAATCTAAAGAAAGTCCACGTCTGTCTCATCGTGGCAGCAGGACCTCCAGGAGAGCTTTAGGTTGTGAGTAATGTTTCTTCTTTCTTATTTGTTTGGTAGACATTTTGGTGTCCATAGAATTTTTACAAAGAGGAAAATCAGTTGTTGAAGCATAACGTATTCTAGAACACTTTAGAATTGTGTGCAGTGTGGACTTGTCCTGATGTGTAGTAGATAAGATGGTTGGTAAGTTTGAGTTGAGTTTGGCCAAATACTTGGACAATGAACGTTAAGTCATGTTAGAGTCATTTATGCTCCTTGTTGAAACTTGTGTTTGTTGGACCGTGTATGAAATGAAAAATACATTTTAAAAGTAATTGATTTGGGACCGATAGTTTTCTTTGTGTCAGTTCCTGACATCCGAGGTCCTGAATGTCCTCAGCATTTCTCAGCAGGAATCAGCCAGACCTCAGGAACATTTCAAATCCCAGATTTAACCATTCATTACCAGGATCAGCTCTGTCCAGCGTGCGGTAAAGGATGTCACCCTCCATAATTCATATCTAAGTTAATCACATGACTTATTTAAACTAACCTCGTTCCTCTCACCAAGGAGAGAAATAGTAGAACTAGAGGCCATAATCGAAAACTAGAAGGTCACAATCGGTAAGGAAGTTTTCTGTAATAGAAAACAGAAGATACCTACAATACTATTGGATGATAGGACTGGTAGTCTTCACCAGACTCAGGTGGACATTAGGAAGAAGAGGAGAAAAGAATAACTTTGATACACTATACAGTGCCATGGAGTCTTTCCTGCGTCTTCCATATGTCCACCTAAGTCTTATGAAGACTACCAGTCCTATCATCCATTAGCATTGTGGATATCTTCTGTTTTCTACAACAGTGTGTTTTGGGATCGGATGAATCCTTGCAGAGATATAAGAAGGGGGAGTATTATTTCTCTATATATTTTGTATTTGGTTCTGTTTTTTCTCTTTGTAAGGAAGTTTTACTTTACTGACAAAGATGGTAGATAAGGGGAACGGACTCTAAGCAGAAGTGGCAACGGTTAACACAGTAAGGGAATTTAAACATGCATAGGAACGGCTCCTGAATCTAAGATTGGACCAAATAGTAATTAGGGTCTCATCATAAAACACGTGCAGGCCAGATGGGCCAAACAGTTCTGTAATCATATTCTATGTTTCTATATTCTGTATCATATACATGTATTTGCCTATAAAGTACTTTCTGCATCTGCGTCTACCATCGGTGGTGAGTGCTTGCCTTCTGCTCCATATCAGTAAACTCTGCCAAGCGGACCTCTACAACGTGCAGATCCATGACAGCAATGTCAAATCAAATAGAAATGCAATTGTTGTCTATTCAGCAGCTGCCAAAACTCTAAACTTCCTATTTTCAACTAATATACTAAAAAGATCCTTTTGCCAGGAAGCGAGGGGGACTCGGGATTTTTTTACGTTCTCTAAAATTCAAATTTGGTCAAATAACTAGAAAGCCAACAAACGGAATAAGAAGAAGGGGACTTGAGTTGAAATGCATTTATTATACATAATAAACACAATATCCACTTAAATATATGCAAGCACACTTACATGAACGGCAGCACGCCGGATCAATGACGCGCAGATTGCATTTCCTTTCTAATACCGAAATCATGGACAAGTGGATATTGTCTTTATTAAGGAGAGAAAGCACGTGACTTTAATTTAAATTCCATTTCCATCCAATGTTGCAGATGGAAGCCACTGATTCTCGAAATGTCAAAAAGACCACCGGTGGCCCTTCGGGGGCCTTGGAAGGTCATTGAGACAAATGATGTGGTAGGAAATTATTTCTATAGAGATTGGTAGCCACACGGCTGCAAGACAAGTGTCCAAGAGTCACCAGAAACATATCCTGGGTTTGCTTAGAGAAATACATATTGTGTGAGAATTTTTTTGGGGGGTTACTTTGTTCAAAATCCCAGTAAAATATGTGACCTATCTAAATAACTAAGTATTATATTATACTATATATATATATTCTGCAGTGCTGCAGAATATGGTGGTGCTATATAAATCAATGATAATATATGTAATATATACAGTATAATAATAGTATTGTCAAAGAAACAATTCTGGCTACAAAGGTATAGAGCACATAGGCTTTTTCAGAACTCTGGGGTAAAATATTTGATAATATTTGGAGGATGTCTTGAATTTCTCTAGTATACCCAATAGATAGCAAAGATTTCTGGAATGATTGTCTCGATGCTGAACCATACATACAACAAACAACATATAGGTGTGGGGTCCTAGGCCCAATATTTTTTTGATTCAGCATTCTCATAATAAATAGCCCACCAGCACCCCACTACCCCTCACCTTCTTCAAACTTTCTGCAGCATATGGACCAAACCACAAAAAAATCACCTTATTGAAGCCATTGGGAGTGCGAATTGTCTATGTCTCTCCTTGTTGGTGGTGAGAGCACCTGATACCTTCAATACCTGGCATCGAGGATCCGTCTCCTGTAATTTGATCATAAACTCAAGCAGGCTCGTTACATACTAGTTATGTGTTTAAATCAGCATTTAACATTACACAAGTCGCGTTTTCTTTTTTTTAATCTATACGCGAAGCACATAAGGATTCATTTTGTTTCCGTACAAGCCATTTGTTTGCCTTTCATCCGAGGACCACTCACGGTGCTCACTGTTTGTAAAGAAAGTAATTATATTCACTTCCACCAAGGCTGTTTCCTGTGGCTTTTTGTCACTTTGGTCTTGGATTTAAACAATGAAACGGATTTTCTGCTTTCTCAAACAAAATCCCTCATAGGCCACCATGACATTTTCTCATTTTCGCGAATCATTTGATTTTATCTGGGGATTCCCGCTTGGATATTAAAGAAACCCTTTTACTAGTGGATATTAGTTTTACCAAAAACTTTTGTTCATGTAGTCAAAAGTATATTGTTTTACAGAAAGTGTCCGTAACAAAAGAAAATGGCTCATGATCCATCCATGTTCTAGACTTTGCCAACGTTCCAGAATTTGATACAGCAATCCCAGCAACCCAAGCTATGTCCCGGTTCCTAGCTGTCCTATGCAGTATCCAAAGTGGAACGGCCTCCAAGCAGAAGTGGTAGACGTTAATATTAATACAGTGAGGGAATTCAAACAGGCATGGGATAGGCATGTGGCTTCTGAATCTAAGACGATACCAACGATTAAAGTTTGAGATGGGCAGACTAGATGGGCTGATTGATTCTAATCTGCCATCAAATCCACATACTGTCTACCCACGTGTGATGTCATGTGCTTATGATGGAAACTATGACGTTTCAGTAAATATCCAGAAAATAAATCTATTTATATTGTAAATGTTGTCCCAATTCCAGTTTTGCATTGGAATCTGCTCGGGGTTCTCTTGCGTGGTTAGCAGACTAGGCCACTTTCTGGACGAGCTCCAGCCATGAAATATTTTACAGAGGCCGGCAATAACCTAATTTCATTGTCTGGTAACTTTCCAAGTCTTTTCAAGCATATTGCTGTCCAGACAATTCTCAGAACCGCTCTCCTGACAACCTTGACTGTGCATCACCTTCTAATTACCTCGCACCTCTCTCTCTCTCGTCCTTCAACAAGAGCATTTCGGAAAGCTTGTATCTGTGCGTCTAATAGATGTTTCCAATTCCGTGCGTTACACCCCCTTATGTCCGGCTCGTACAAAGTACAGCTACTTAAACCATTTCTTATAAAACGTGAGAATGTTCTAAAAGTTACCAAGAAACAAGAACAATTATTATTAATATTCTTCATATTTAAATGTATAAATTACAGTGTAACTGTTTACGTTCTCTCCAAAATCACACATTCACAAACATGAAAACAAACACCAACATGGCAGCTGCCCTTCATTGGTTGATGGCAGAGGAGGCCCCTGCCGGCGACCAATAGAGTTGCTCGTATGGACCTTTAAAATCCTGGTGCCAAAGCTGTTGCGTACCGCATTAACCCCGTATTAACCCCTTTTAAATAAAATGCCAAAAAAATGAAAGAAGAAGAAGAAGAAGAAAAAAAAACAAACATGAAAAAATATTCACGAATATTCTCCCAAACCGAACACAGGAACGGGTGAATATTTTGTGGAATATTAATATTTTTTCTCTACGAAGACGAAGCGTTGCCTGCCGCCGAAGTCTAGAAAATAATATGTATAATGTACTATAAAAAGTTAACCCCTTACATGTACAGGCTCAAAATGCATTGTTTTCAGTGGGCTTAGGGACCACTGAAGGGTTAAGATTTAAATAATATTTCCCTGGGAAGATCTAACATTTGCCACCTAGAATCGGAATAGCATATTCTGGAGACATTTATGCTGAACTCTTTGAAGACTCGAATTTCTGTAAAAGTGCACTTAAATATGCTTTTATCATCTCTTTATTTTTCTTTCCATTGCTTATTAACATACCAAAAAGCATTAACAACCCAGGAGGTGCTCCTCAAGGTTATTAAAAAGTGTCATCTTTAAAAAAAAGTTATTTCTTTGATTTTAGTTAATATTTTAACTTCAAGCCTGCAGGCTACCAGACTCACCACGTTCAATATATTCCAAGGCCAATACAATTTAGCCAAAAGGGAATTTTAATGACATTGAAGAAAAAAAAATGTATAAAAAAAGTGAAACAAAATCTGAACAGATGGATCTTCCGTTCCTCTAATATTTCAGGGATTTCAAACTAAATGTATCCGAGCCAACAACTTAAACTACCCAATTTTGGAATTTGTGCTTTTCAATGATAATGTATTGCTTTGAGGACTCATAATAATGAAATTATTTAAAAACTAATTGCCGACACCAAATAAAAACACTGAATCCAACCTCTTGGTCGTGACACTTAGTGATGTCAAGATATGCAATTTAAATCTAGAAAAATATAGAATACCTTTACTGTTGAGGGATTCTGGATTTACGTATAAGGCAGACATATCAGTGAAGTCATGGTATTATGTAATGAAAATGTATATGTTAATTGGCATATGAGTCAAAATGTTGACGCAAGGAGCCAGCCTTCCACAACCTACCACAAAAATCCAGATTGTGTTCATCTGGATTCATCTGGACTTTAGTCTAAGCAGTGGGCCATTGTTGTAGACGATAGATGAGATGACAATTAAATATTGTCCATATTCTTTATATATTGGAAACAGAGATTTCATATCCAACCATGTTTTATTAAATCCACTTGAAATGCAGCAAAGGTCATAAAAACTTGGATTTTACCTCTAAAATAATGTACAATTGTCAACTTTACACGCGCATGACATGTTCAGCAATTCTAATCATCTAACGTTCTCCACATCCACGTAATTGTCTCGGATCTGTCTTACGGGAGGTGAATGTATTGTGTGAGAAAGAAATATATGATGCATGTAATAGAACGGAAATACAGATTAAAAGCAATTTCTAGCTGCTCAAAGACTCTTTTCACTTTTTTTTTAGATTAATATGCAAAATAAGGGCCATTATGTTAGATCTTTTCCACTTAACTCATAACGCAAAGGGTTTGAAGGTAATATGTGAAGCCCATGGCAGTGACAAAGGGCCCGCAGACGGGATAATGGCCTCAGTAGGGCAGTTACAGGTTCTTATGCAGGCCTGGAGTAGGCATCTGGCACGCCGGGCAAATGCCGGGTGGGCTGCTGGCTGACAGTGTTAAAGAAGCAGATCAGGTGCGACAGTCTGTGGCCTCTAGCTAGATCCAGGCCGGACATAAAAACAGGCAGTCCCTCCAATCCAGCCATTGGCCTCACTTGGGTCATCAGGTGGCTGTTGGCCTTAAAGTGCCAGGGTCACTTCATCATCGCCTGTCGGACCCTGTGTCGGATTCACACATTAAATGCAGTAGTTTTTGAGCTTGCAAGAAAATGTAACCTTTGTCATATCCTCACAATACTGTGTGTGATGAAATAGGGACCTTCACTTGGAAGAAGGGCTCACTGAGCGGAGTGATTAATGTATATATATATATATATATATATATATATTATATATATATATATATATTGTGGTGCAATCACGGTAGCAACTATTGAAATGTTTTTGATGAGTGTCCCACTTTAACACACCAGTGTTTCTCTTCAACACCCAAAGTAACTGTGCGTTCGCGTGGGGAGGGTATAGGCTGTCGGTGTTCACAAGTGTTAATGTTCTGCTAAAAGAACATTCAGATTTGGGAACACTTAGAATTTTGGATAGTCTTGTGGAACAACACTGACTCCCAGTGTCTGCATCCAGAATTGGCATCACATTGCACCATTTCGGAAAGTACATTTGTTGTAGAGATATCTTGGCCCATCTTGGCTGGTGACCTTGACATCCTGGTGAAATGAGCCATTCCACAAGCTCTTTACCAAACCCAAGCATTATAAAATAAACCTTTCAACGATGTGAATTGAATTAACCCCGATTACGGTTTCTCTCCCTGTTTTGGAAATATGCCCCATCGCTGGCAGGCACTGGTATCACTGGTATCACTGGTATCACACCAGTTAAACATTCCGTGAAAAGGAGACAGCAGCTATTTGCACCATAACAAACTGGAAATGTTTTGACGTTCGGTTAGGGATTTCAAGCAGGCACGTGATGTCGCTTTTTGCTAACCACTTAATCCCATAGCTGAAAATCCACAAATTAAACCAATTTTCTTTTCCTTTTTTTTCAATTGACATGATCCTTGGAAGAGTAATCCTTCAAGGCAAGCGAAGAGGTTCAATCAGCAAATATTAAAATGAGTTTTAAGCATCAAATTCCTTACCAAGAAATGGACACATATTTTAATCAGTTGCTGGATTTATTTTTAAAATTGGAAGCAAATACCACAGATAAGAAGACTGAATTATTTTATTTCATTTCAAAATAGGGATTACGGGGCTTTTTAGATACCAGCCTCTATCTGCTTTCAAGGAATGAGTATTAAAACACTATAAAGGACATAGTCAATTGTTTCCGTTTAGTGGAGAATGACTACAATGACTCTGTATCCCGACATTCGTGGTAGATGGCGGCTGTGGAGGTAGTGGGCTGCTGGGGTGCTGTCCTGGGTCGGGCCCAGATACCTCTCTGTATGTTAACCAGAACTGATGCAGCACAAGCCCAAGTGGGGCAAACGCAGACCCCAGGCTTGCCCATTGGACACCTGAAGTTAGAATGCAGATGAGAACCAAAATACCAAAAGAGGAGGAGAGGTTTCAACTTTCTTGTCTTTGGCTGCCATTTTGAGGAGCCAGGCTTGGTGAATGAATGCCAAGCAGTGCAGATGATAAATGATATCACTTATAATAGAAAACCATCTGAACCAATGACGACGGAGATTTAAGGACAGAACATTTTGGTAAACCTACGGAATGCTGGTGGAACAGGAGACACTTTTCATAAATGTAATTCCATCAACCAGGTATTTTTGGTGCATAATTTCACTTTAAGTATACAAACCAGTTATCAAGGGCATGGTTGAAGATGCGTAATCCTTGATTTGGTACGCAAGGACTCAACTGTGAATTCATCACACACACTGGAAAGGAAGATGAAGAATGAAAATGGAAACAGATCAGCAAAGAAACTTAGTCAAGGGCTGGTTAAAAGATGGAAGAAAATGGCAAAACAGCAAGAGAAGGCACATTAGATATTCCTGGAGATGTCACAAGGAAGCAGAGAGAATATGTTGCCACAGTCTCTTTAATACATTGTATATATGTATATATGAATTAAATTGGAAGGTCATCATGGGGCCACATTGTATCATTTTTATAGTTTTCTTCCCAGTTAATGTTTGAAAAGTTTATTAGACAATTAGACAACAGACAAAACTGTTAAAAAAAACCAAATGCCCTGTCTCGTTTGTTCCACAGTTTGAACATATTCAAGTGAGGGGCAGTTCTTGAGAGCCTCCTTCCATGATGATTCAGTGTGTGGGGATGAAGAACATCACCTCTGCTCCTTCCATTGTTCTCCATAGTAATAAACAAAGGCACAATGTGTGTTTTCATGCAGAGATATATTAACCTCTGGGCCTGACCAGGGCATCACCCTCAGCCACCCAGTCCACTTTTTACAACCTCCAATGGAGTGCTGGATATGATGTCATAACCCAGCGCTCTGTATCTCAAAGGCCTTCGAACTAAGTCTCGGGAGGCCTCCACAGTGTAAATGGGTTGGATGAGGAGATCGGTGTACTCCCCTGTAACCGGCCTATTCAGCAGTGGCACACCCCAGGAGGCCTGGCGGCCCAAGAGGTTGGACTAGGCCTAGGCCGACCACAATAACTTGCTGCAAATATGGCAGACAAATCTTCTGCTACGGTGCTTCCAACAAGCGAGTCATGGGGAGAAAGAGCTCTGATACCTTCTCAAACGTGATCACCAAGTAAAATAGTCCCAGCCGCATCAACAAAAACGCTCATTAGGTTATTGACTAATGCCCAGTGCCCATTGCTGAGATCCAATGTGGCTAAATATAAACTGGTTCTATGATTAAAGAATAGACTTAATTTGTTTTATTATATGATTTATAGTCAGGTTGATATCGGAGACTCCTTTGTGTCCACTTAGAAGTCTGTGAGCTCATACTGCTTTCTGAAGAGTCTCACCATCAGGTCACCCCCCTTTAAAATGCCGTCAAATTTAAAATGCCTCGAAAGAGCTTAACATATCTAGGCCATAGACTTAAATCCCCATGCAAATATACTCACTTATGCCATTTCTGATGATGTGAGCTTACATCAGGAGAAGAATCATTTAAGAAGCAGGTCCCAGGACAGAAGAACTATTTTCAGTGCCATTAATTGTAATTTCTCCGGCGATTTAATCTTTGCTACCTTCATTTTTAGCAGAGGTAATTTTGTCAATTTATTGCAGGTATTAGGTTGGCAGCTTGGCAGATATCAACCCTTTACAATTCCGACCTCTGCCGACGTTAAATCATCACCAGTCACTTTCTTGCATAATTGAAGTTCTTTTAACAAGGCTCATCGCACAATCCCTCAAGCAGACTAGAAATATTATCTGAGTGCAAGACCATAAAGGTCTTGTTTTCAGTTTTTTTTTTTTTAAATAACATGCAAATGTGAAACAGATTTTTATCCGAGTGTCACAATCAGCCGAAGTGAAATATGAAAATGAAGAACGAATGTGATTTTAATGCTTTAAGCCCTCAAAAGAAAGCGTATCAATATGTCTGGTAAAGGCTGCGTTTGTAACGTATCTTAAAAGCCGCTACTGGCGTTACGTTAAAATATTATCTACTGTTAAAAAAAAAAGAAAAAAGCTGCTAAAAATGTGTCCTCGGGACATGAAAATGTTAAAAAAAAATGGGCAATGTCAGAAATTATTTTGACTGTAGCAGCCTCGACTCCCGTGCTAGGCATTCCCAGATAACACATGACCCCCCCAATAAAAACACAACAACCATGTTTTGGGTAGAAAAGGCCACAGCCGATTTTATTTCAATGCTGGCCATTGCCACGCAGACCTAAAAGCAAAAATAGGTGCGTTAACAGGACAATGACCAACACACGGAAAACAATAAATAACATATTAACATAATTAAACATTAACCATTTAATGTAACCCCCCCCCAAGCTTACCAGGTTATCCACACAGGGAAGAACATACCGTGATGCCCAAACCCAGACCTGAGGTTCCCAGCTCCACCTGCCAGGAAACCTCCCACCACAAATGCTCTCCCAGCAGCATTAACCCCCTAGATACTTGGTAAGCTTACGCTCGACTGTGACAAAAACACACATACCAGAAACACTCAACACACAAAAGGAAGGGAGGGTGGTACAAACAGCGAGTGGTAGGTGACACGAAATGGCGCCTGCCCTAGTGGCGCCAAACCCATAAATAACCCACCACCATTGGCTACACTTATGTCAACAGGTGGTTGCTGGCCTTAAAGTGCCAGGGCCCCCTCATTATCAATGGTCCAAGTCTGCTTTGAGTTATGTATTACCTGATCACTGAAAGGGTTAATTCATGATTATGCTTATCGTTATGCAAAGGATGTTTCCCAGTAGCTACAACTGAGAACTCTCTGGATTTGATGCGGAGTCTTCGGGTGAAGAGTCGCTAACCGTGGGCTCCAAGATAGCTCCTTCTTTGGGCAGGGGAGTGGTTGGGAAGCCCCACCCACACCCCACCTACTTCCTGCTCACTTTCCCCTGCTTCCTGCTCTGTTCCCTCCCACTAAAGCCTCCCTTGTACTACGCCTTGCCATTGTGCACAGTTAACCCCACCCCTATGGGAACACTCTCTTCCAGAAGAGAGAGAGCTCCAGGAAGTTCCTGGGGGGGCAGTGGGCGCCGCTCTAGTGTTTCTAACAGTCTGTATCATAAAATTGATAGGGGGGCCCCGCGGCACTGACCTAAGCCTCCAGCTTTAAAAAAAAAGTCAAAAAACACAAATACATTAAAAAAAAAAAACAAACAATAAAAACGTCTTTTTTCTGATATTTCTCTTTCCATGCGATTCAATCTGTGTTCTGTTTATAAGGACACTTTTAATATTTAGAAATCTCCAGCACTAGCAAGCGGACAACTTCCGGCTAATTTACTGTCTGGTACACGGCCTTTAGAGACCTGCAATTAAACTGGTGGAATTAGAGGGGGGAAAAAAACATTAAAAAACAGCACACAATCACCTCCTATTCAGAAATCACTATGATTAACGCACAGAGAGCGCGGAAGCCGCTCGGTGTCCTGTCAGTCTTGTTCCGAAAGAACATTGCCGTTAGGAGAGAAATATCTGCCTCCCTGTAGAACAAATATGGCTAATTGCTTGTTTGTCGTTGTTTTATAGCTCTCTCTCCCGTCTGTCTGCGGGAAAGTAGCCGCGCAACAAAGAGGTCATTTTGACTTTTAAATGATCTGCTGTGACCTGCTAATCCATTATGTCTTCAGACACTCCGACACTCACTATTTACTTTACTAATATTTCTTTATGTATGGGCGATACATGGATATTCCGAGGGTGACTTTAGCACAGGCTGAGGGAACGTCTAACACTGCAGATTCTGTTGACCACAAAGCCCAATAGACTAAAAAAAACTTGTATTGATTAAAATATTTGGGATATCGTCCATAGCATACCTGCCAAAAAGCACCTCTTTAGAAGGGACAGTCCCTGTTTGGGACCCAGATATCCTACCCTGATGTGTCTTTTTTGTAAGCGCTCAGGTTGTTTGCTGGGTATGAGGGTTTCCTGGAGTTCTACTATAATTTTTTTTTATAGAAACAGATTTTTTTTTAAATTAAATGCTGTTAATAAAATGCCTTTATTTTCTTCTTCTCGAAGCATTAGTCACTTCCATAAATAGCTGTCATCTCAGCCCATCTCTAGTCATTTCAGACGCCAAAAGGCATGGCAGCCGGCAGTAACTACTGGAACCAGCACAAGAAATTATACTGAATGTTTCGCCTACTTTTGCCTTCCATGTTTACAAACAGAATTTGGCAGCAGATAAAACCCGTTAAGCCCATCTCTTCTGACCGTTTTCCTGCTGATGTAAAGACTAGAAGCTTAATTAAGGGGTTTTGTTGCCTTCTTTTGGATCAAGAATAGGAAGGTTAGGTAGAAGGGTTGAACTTGATGGACTTAAGTCTTTTTTCAACCTTACGAACTATGTAACTATGTAATCTTAATCGGTCGTTGGTCTCGTCTTACATTAAGGACCCATATGCTTATCCCATGCATGGGACTACTAGGAGGCTCTTTCATCTACCATCTTTCAGTAGAACTTCCTTACATTATCTCTAAGCCTCCGACCCTCTGGTGAGCCTGTGAAGAACATAATCGTTTGGTATTCCAAGCCGCTGTCACTCTAACTGATCACTAGCCACGGGGCAGAAACAGGTTACAGTCTAGCAAAGTTTTGATAAATCTTGCCCTTTGCATTTTTGTGACCGCAACACATTGACGTCTGTAACGCGCCTTCGAAGATATGTAGAACAGGGACATTACTTTGGTTCCAATATGAAATAACGCTTAGGCTTTTATTACAAAGGGGCAGCACCACGGACCATCATCTTCCACAAAGGACAGGGAGTGGAGAACCTGGGATTGATAGTAAATCCAAAATAAGGAATGTAAATGTATCAAAATTCTCGGTTTCATGAGACATAATCTGCAGAATGGAAAGTCCTGCTATGATTTACATTTTGTCTTTGAAGTTGTAGATAACCTCCACTCGCTGATGACAGCACTTTTTACCTTTTGATAGGGTTATTTACACATAAGTAATGCATTTTAGTATGTTCCTTATATTATACCGGGCAATTACAGGCATAACATCACAGTCTCTGAGGCTGTGGCAAGATTAAAGCCCAGTGTAGATGTTCTGGATAATATTCCTGAAATTACATTGCAAAGGGTTGTATTTTTATGTAGCCCAGAAATTGAAAGTTTTTAAATCCGGAGAAATAAATTATAATGAAATGAAATGCACCAGCGCACATAAGTTACGAGCATCATTGAGTAATAGTCAGAGACAAGAGCTCCAGCAGGGCACATGCTGTCTATGACCCTTCAGATCCAAATCAGAGACCATCTATCATCTTGACATAGTTTGAAGATATTGGGAGATTTTATTTTGTTTTTTTACGCCCATCTTTGCCCATCTTGGAAAAAATACACACCTCCCATCTCGGGACCTAAACTTCTTTATCTCTCTCTTTTCTTCCCTGAGTGTGAGTCTGTCACAGTGTTCTACAGCCATGAAAGTCAGAATAATGTGGAAAATGTGTTTATAAACTAAAGCGTGTGCATATAAAAGGGTATTAAAAAAAATGCTAATTGGCTTAAGATGACTTGCACAAAATACAATTTCCAGGCAGGCAGATGTGAAATGTTCACCAATGCACATGAGTTGAAAAAAGAAGGTAACTTGCAAATTCAGTAATTTGTGAGTTTTCTTGTGACTTTAATAATTAGTTGGAATTTTAGCGGAGTGGGATGTTATAATCTTGCAAATTATAGAAAATGACATTGAACCTGCATACCCTCACCTGTAACTCGCAAAAGTAAATCTGCAAGGACATATATTA
>VKOC01005879.1:0-15637 GCA_009364415.1 Spea multiplicata
CTTTGCAGTCAGTGAGAACCGGGTTCCTTTCAAGACTTAGAATAAGCTTAACCTATAATTACTCAATGAAGGTGATCAAAATACTTTTAAAAAAATTACTTTTTATCAAGAAATAAAATATGCATGAGAATTTGAGACCAAAGTACTATATTTTATTTTATCATACCCCAACTTTATTGCATATACGGTAAAGATGTAGTAAATCTACAACACCATACGTTATCCACCTTAAATACCGTAACATTTATAGCTGGAGTTCTCCATAAGACAGAACAAAACTGCTTTAATTGCCTTTTTTTTTCGAAAGTTTCTCCTTACTTTTGTTAACTACGAGCCACAGCTCGAGCAAACCCATGTACCGAGTTAAACATTGATTCGGGGGGAACATAAGATCACTAAAAAATCAGATTTCTCTTTAATGATTTGTTACGCTCTGCATGCCGGCCGCAGGCGATTCCCAGCTGGGGGTTTTAAATAAGACCCCACAGGACAAACCGGGGCAAATAATGCAACTTTTAAAATAGATTTAATGGCTTCTGATCCACGGTGAGTTTGTACTGTATTTTTTTAGAAGGCACAAATTGCTTTTACCAATAAAAAAAAAAGGCTTTGAAAAGAAAAATTCCCAAATACAACCAAATACCAAAAATAAATTATTTTCCTAATGTTTTATTTCCTGACATTTTCCTATCGTTCTGCTTTTACGGCTGACAAGGTATTTAATAGGATCTAAAGTATTTATATATCATGCTTGTGCAATTGTTGTCTAAAATGATATCAGATTGATGTCATATGGCTTTCTGTATGACAGAGAGGAGCGTGGGTATCCGCGTATGCACACAGTACCCTTGGCCGCCATATTTATAGGCATCATCAAGCCTGGACTGGCCATCTGGCACACTGGGCAAATGGTTGGTAGGCCACTGGTCGGCAGTGACCCATACACACCCAAACTGGGGCAGATTGGATGCCGAAGTTGGGGCCACCGGGTCGATATGCCCGTTCTCACGCTACACCAGTATAAAAATGTAGCAGCCGGCCGCACATATCCATATGGTGGCCAATCTTTTGGCACTTGGCCATAAAGCGCCAGGGCTGCCTCGTCATTCCCAGGCTGGGCCTGAACATCAGCGTATTTAAACCTTACCTCTATTATAAATCACTGCCAGTCCTAACCAGATGACCTACATCAATTATATTAAATATGAAATATATATATTAATACAATGAAATGTATTAATTAAGTTCTATTAAATGTAAATATTATTATTTTTTCTATTATCTATTAGGAATATTCTTTGCACAAATGGCAGATTAACGATTACCTTCTCAGATGCCCGGCATTCATTTCACGACCAAAGGAGCCCAGATCTCCGCTCCTTAGCGCTCTAATCGTCACTTATTACACCTAGTAAGTACCGGTGTACATCATTGATGCCAGAAATAAGGTGTATTGTAGGAAATTAAGGGATTTCCAAATGCCGAAAAATCTTGGTCTAGAGGTAATTCGTCCACAAATTATTATTTGGAATATTTATGGAATAATGCATTTTTTTTTTTACATTTTAAAAAAAATCTTTGGTTACCACGTAGAAATGCTTCTTAGTCTTTGAAAATTAGTTAGTTAGAGTACAGAATATAGTTTAGGACTTTTGGTAAAGTCAGTAAAGTTCATAAATATTTCATCTGTCAAAATGCATTTTAAAAACATCACAAGATGAAAAGCGCGAGGGCGCAGCACAGAGCCGCGGCACAGCGAACGAAACGAAATCGCTTCCGGATAGGAAGAAAATGGTTTATTTTCTGTAAAACCCCGGGAGCCGCTGACTGAATCCCCCGGCGCGATTCTATGAAGGGCATTAACTCTGACAGACAGCACTCCGGGCTCTAAGGAACCTGGCGCTGATTTTAGGATTATTATTATTTACCAAAAAAAAAGAAGTAAAAATGGCTTAAAGGGACAGTCCAGCCATCCCGTGCACTTTAATGCCCATGGCAGCTGTGGGGTCCCTTTAAAGCCTCGGGGGTGTTCCTTTTGGCAAAAGAATGGGGGGGGGATTCTGCAAATTCCCCCTCCATATGCATACCTGCCAACAGTCCTGAATTTATTAGGACAGTCCCTTTTTGGGGGGTCCTGTTCCGGCATGAGAATACTCCCCGTGCAGAGTGCATTACACGGTGTACAGACAGCACTGCGTTTTAACCGTGTATGTGTCAGACACACGCGGACTACACGTGAGCTCCATGGAGGGGGGCTATTCGGACCACCCTGCGCATGCACGGCAAGTGCTCACATTGATTTAGATTGTAAGCTCTTTTGAGCAGGACCCTCCTCAACTCTTGTCTCTGTAAGTGAAATTGTTATGTTATATATCACTTGTTATGTCCTGTTTACCCGTTGCACAGCGAGTCATTAAACTGTCCCTTTAGGTGCTTTTATTGGAAAAAAGCCTGTGTATCATTTTTGTATCATTGAGTGGACTGTCGCATGTTAATGTCAATTATCCTTTTAAACTTAAGTTGGATCAGCGAACACAACGTGCCATTGGAACCCAGGAGTGATGGGAGTGATAAAGGGCCATTGGAACACAGGAGTGATGGGAGTGATAAAGGCCGTTGGAACAAGGAGTGTGGGGGTGATAAAGGCCATTGGGACACAGGAGTGATGGGAGTATAAAGGGCCATTGGAACCCAGGAGTGGATGGAGTGATAAAGGGCCCATTGGAACGCAGGAGTGATGGAGTGATAAGGGCGCATTGGACAAGGAGTGATGGAGTGATAAAGGGCCATTGGGACACAGGAGTGATGGGAGTGATAAAGGAACACAGGAGTGATGGGAGTGATAAAGGGCATCTGTACACCTATGAAGAGATTCCATTAAAAATCAGCCGTTTACAATAGTCATTTACGACATTAACCCCGTCTGCGCTGGATTTCTCATCCATTTCATGATATTCTAATGGACAAAATTTGCTTTTCTTTCAAAAACTAGGAACTTTCTAAGTGACCCCAAACTTTTGAATGGCACATATATATATATACAATAAGTTAGGGCACGGGTTAGTATAATGTATTTTAAGGAGAGATGTAGGAGGGTTTTGACCAATATTTGCTGTCTAAGCACGCCTGGCGCACGGCCTGTAGTGAAGCAGCGCAAACAGCAATTGAAATCCTTAATGCAGTCTATACAGAAAGAGACATTTTGGCCCATCTAGTGAGACCATTTTTCCCGATGTAAAGTCCGTGGTCCCGTCTTAGACTCAGGAGCCGTATGTCTGTCCCACACATGTTTTAATTCCCTCCCTGTATTAACATCTACCACTTCTGCTGGGAGGCTGTTCCACTTATGTACCACACGGTCAGTAAAAAGTAAAACTTCCTTAAGTTACGTGTAAGCCTCTGGCATTGTTTGCTGATTTCCCCTTTAAGGACAGAGGAAGAAGGGTTAGAAGAAGGGCAGAGAGCCTCTAGCACTGCTAGAACTACATTTCCCAGCATGCTTGGGGGGCAGTCAGGAAGTGGCCTACCAGGAAGTATAATGTGACAGTGGCTGTTTGGTGGAGTGTTACATTGTTAGTGGCACACAGTGAAGGAGAGCCTGATGTATAGACGCGTGTACCTGCAGGGCAGCAAGCTGCAGCTTCTCACAGCTGGGAGGAAAGGTAAAGAGCAGCTGCCACTTCCCTGCATTTTACAGTTCGGCGCACTATTTGTGTGAGAATCCCGCTTTATGTGTATACCCTGGGGGGGGGCAGCGTATAAAATTATCTATAGGAAAGTGACTTACCTTTAGGAGAAGCTCCAGCTTCAGCGCTACAGTGCGCAGCCCCTTGGGGGTCCTGGCTTTGAAGCAGCCAATCAGTGGCAGTAAAGCGGTCCCATAGAGATTAGTAGAGGGGGGTAAGAGGAAAATGCATGGGGGGGAGTACCGCACAGTCCTTCAATGGGTGGGAGACTTTAAAGGGGACGCTCACTAAAGTGCATGTGGCGGCTGGAGTGTCTCTTTAAAGTTACCCCCCCCCCCATTGATGGAGCGACGACACTGGAGATGAGTTCAGGGAAAGGCAATAGTTAGTTGTCCAGGTTTTACCACTGCGGTTAACTAGTCCCTAACATACAGACTTAAGGAACGTCTATGCAGGTTAAAGCAGCCCTGTACAGACGACACCCTGTGACCTCATCGTCGTCATACAGAGGATAAATATTTCCTATACATTGTATTAGCCATCTTGAGAACAAACATATGGGTGACATTTAAAGTTGCCCCAAAGTTTCTTGCCTTCTTCTGTATACTTACGCAGTTGCTAGTGGTAAAGGCTTTAAATACGGCTACCTTTTGGCGAGGCTGCGGGCAGATGCGGACCACCCAGCAGCCTTCAGTAAAGTATATATATATATATGTCTCGCGTAATTTTTCTAGAGGTTTTGTGGGCAGTAAACGTCTGACTTGGGGTCACTGAAACCAGGCTACTGTAAGAAAAAATGTTTAATGCAGTCCCGGAGTAAATGTAATGCAGCCGTTTGCAACCACGATGGTCTTTTTATGCTTCCTTGTAGGCTTTCTGACCTCATTATCTGATCCGTCCAATTATGACGTCCGACGGGTGGAAATCACGCCATCGGAGCAGCGAAAGTTAACCTTTGACACCCATGCCTTGGTACGAGATCTGGAGACGCACGGTGAGATATTTTTCCTATTTATAGCATAAATCCTTATTGCAGGGGCGTCCAACCTGGTCCAACATCGACCGGTCTTCTTCGGCCAAAGTGGGTCATTAAAATATTTCCCATGACCCCTTTGTGTGTCCATCCTACTTCATCCAGGGAGGTCCATGTAATCCATTTTAATTCTTTGAGCATAGTTTTACTATTGTCCTACATAAAATGATCAAATATAGGAAAACATAAAAGGATGTTAAACTGGAGTCCTGCGGGACCATAAAACCCCAGTGCTTTGCCATCATCTTACAAAAGCAAAGCAGAACTAGAAAGACCGACTAATTAAAAAATGAAAAACAATTATTATTTTAATTTATTATTAAAATTCAAAAACAATTATTATTTTAATTATTAAAATAAAAAAAAATTTTAAATTAATTAAAAAAAACTATTATTCTTATTCTTATTACAAATAAAAAACATGTATTATATGTTATTATTTATTAAAATGAAAATTCTAATTTTTATTAATTAATTCCTCATGCAGGGAGTGGCTTGCCGGCCAAAACAGAGAAATGGACTTTGAATAGTCAAATTAAGCTGGAACTTAACGTGTTGATACAGTGTAATAATCTTTTTTACAAATTTCTCGCTAAATTAAGAAGAGAAGTAATTTATTAAATTTTTTTTACTACTAATTCAAAATATTTTTTTCTTTCTCACCCGATAAGAATTCTTATTTTGATCGCCTGTTATTATTTTAGGCAATGTAACGTATATGTTAATCCTTCGCATGTTCAGCTGTCGCCCGTGAATGAGCCCTGGTTTTTATTTATTGCTTTGTGGAGATAAAAAAAAATTAAAAAAGATTAAAAAAAAGAATTGGTTGGTACTCGTTTAAGGCTTTACTTTAATGCGTTTAATATGAGTGGAGAATGACAATACAACGCCTTTTACATGCTATAAAGACATTTTGAAGGACATTTTGTATGGCATTCCCATTGATCAGAGCGGGCCAACGTGGGAGATCGGGTTGCCGATGCGGTAGGTTTATTGATTTTGTCATTGTGTCTCCTGCTATCTGTAAGAAGTAAGATTAAAGGTTAGGAAAAAGACATAGCTTTGGTTTCCATTAACTTTTTGCTTTGACAAAAGGCGCGCTGAAGCCTGTCACCCGATATATTCTTCCCATTAAGCAATTGTCCGCAGGTTCATAGGATTAGCCGCTGTTATCTTTTGGGCATTGGGAAAGGTGTCTCCCTGATAACGAAACCAAAGAACTCACAGTCATTAATTTTAAATCAAGGTTTCACCTTAAAAATATATTTAAAAATTTTTTTTATTGTAAAACGCGTTGTTCTATGTAAAGGATAATCCCTGGTAAAAGGCCAAAAAAATGTTTTATGAGAATAAACCTTCCGGAAAAGACAAATTTATTTATTAATACAGTCAAAGCCAACGTATCGTCTATGTCTAGTGATGGGGATCAACAGTGCATCATCTTAGTAGGTGAACTACAATTCCCATGATTCCTCACCAGCCTATGGGATAGCGGATACTGGCATTCAACTCCATGCAGACCCATGTGTGCATCCCGGTATAACAAGCGTGTTTCGTGTCCTTCAGGTTTCGACAAAGGTCAAGCTGAGACCATTGTGTCGGCTTTGGCTACGCTGACAAACACCAGCATAGACACCGTATACAGGGACATGGTGACCAGAGCCCAGCAGGTAAAACTTTTCAACCTTCCTCTTGCCTGTTAAAAAAAAAAAAAAAATTAGATAAAAAATAATTTAAAAAAATTAAATTTAGGGTGATTTTTTTTAAATGACGAGCAAACCCTGGCCAGCACCAGATAGTAAAACCTGCGGTACCGCGGTCACAGAGGACGGGATGATAACTCTTAAATAGCAAAACAACATTTGGGGTATAAACTGTTTTTCTCGAGTGTACCGAGCGACCTTGTATGAGAGTATGAAGGATTTTCACCCTGAGTAGATAGCTTAGAAGGCGGTAAACTTGCCTCTGGGGCATGACACTGATTATCCATCAATTATATTCAACAGTTCAACACCATCCATGAGCTTTTCCGTTTTTAAAATAATGCGATGAGATACTGAATTACTCACAGTTACCCAAGTCTATCTTATTATAGAGATGGATGCAACTCAGCTCAAACTTGTTAGAATATTAGGAGCTTACAAGTTCCCAAGTTCCATATTGACATCAAACTTAGATTCTGATGACATCAGCACAGAATCCCATGGCTAATGAGCTGCTAGAAAAGCAAACATTCATACATTTTTTTAATATGAATGGTGAAGAACAAAAAATCCTAATGCTCTAAACCGAATCCGCATGCAGTGTGCAGAAAAATGAGCTCTAAATGTCATCTTCCCGTACCGTATGCCTATAAAAATAGATAAATCCGAACGCGACTCCTAGGTAATACTATTAAAAAAAGGCAGAAAACAAATAACCCCAGATAAACGCCGAATGTTTAAGTAAATCCATCACATTTTTCATAAATCCTACCTTTTGCAGCCTGGAATGCTAAATAAACGTACAAAACGTGCTTACGGATGAAAATAAGCGATATCTACTTAATGCGTAAGCGTATAGCATGGAGAAACATATATATAAACTCCCAGGATCTGCTGAAGTGGATCGCAAAATGCTGACTCTGCCACAGACTGCCACCGATCCCAGCTTGAATGAGGCCATTTTGGATAGAATCGCGCTGGAAATCTTTACGCCTCGTGCTGGAAATCTTTACGCCGTCTCTGGAGGGTGTCGTCTTCTCTCTCGGGGATTAAATAGTTAAACTTTTGATTCCTTTGTCAGCCCACTCAGCCCCTACTCACCGCGTCTGCGATCAATGCTCGCTTCTCTGCAGACCGTCGCAGATATAACGTACCGTGAAATCTTCTCTAAAGCAGATATTGATCTCCTTAAAAGAGCACATTAGAGTTCTCAACTATTTGGGAAGTTTTTATTTTATTTAATTCCCCCCCTACGGTGTTTTTTGGGGCAACTTCCGGAACTTATAGCCTCCAGAAAAAAATAATAAAAATTTATACTAATCAATTTAACCTTAACTAAAGAATTTAACTCGGAGAAGTATGATATAAATATTTTAGAATTAATTATTTTTAAAATTTGTTTCTATTTATTTGTATGAAAAGAAAAATAATAAATATATATATTTTTTTATTCCTAGTAATAAATTTCAACTTAACGGCTGTAAGTCTCATAGGGGTTTATTCACTAAAGGGAGAGTTGTGTTTCAGCTTACTTCATCATACATTATGTAGGTCCAACCCCAGGGAGCGCTCGGCTGGCCCTGTATAATGTATAGTTGACTCAGTGGGATTTCTTCACCCTTTGGCTTATAAGACATACAGGGCCAGCTGTGAAAGGGTTAGAACCCAAACTCTATTCGGTGAATAAAGCTAGGCGTTTCGGGGCTCCTGAGCAGCAAAAGCTCGCCGAGGTCGGCCCTTCATTATAAACAGTGGTGTGAAATAATAAACTTTCCCATGGACTATTCTATTTTATTATTTCTTATTTCGTTGCCTTTATAACTCATAAATTGTGTAAAAATAAATAAGTAAAATAATAATTTAGCCGATTATTTTTTTATTTTCTTAATTTCACTAAATTTCCCAGCCGGCAGATAGCAGGTATTTATTGCAGGCGATATATCTTGGCGGTCCTGCTTATTAGAGTCTTGCCAGCAAAACGCAAGCGTGTTGTTAGTAGTTAACCCCTCGGTCTACTCCGCAGTCTCTAACAAGCTTATATATCCATCGTTCTAGGAGATTACGGTGCAGCAAATAATGGCTCATTTGGACTCCATCCGAAAAGACATGGTCATTCTGGAGAAGAGCGAATTTGCCACGCTGCGGACGGAAAACGAGGTACGGCGATTAAAGAGCGCACCGCGCGTCTGCAGTGATGTCTCACTTTTATTAATCCATAACTGTTATTTGTTAATCCATAACTGTCTTCATCCCAAAGCACAAAATACGCCAAAGAGCTTATTTTTTGTAGCCCTTATAAATCTATGTGTTTTACTTTGATATATGCACCTGTGCTATACAGTTGATATTTCTTCTTTCACTATAATGAGAGGGTGGTAGATGAGTGGAACAGCCTCCCAGCAGATGTGTTAAAGGCTAATACAGTGAGGGACTTTAAACACGCATGGATTTTTACAATAGGAAGATTCTATGGGGCAAATGGTTCTCCCACTGCAGATGTCTGAGTGATCTATCCTTATCGAGTTATGGCAAATACTTTACTTAGAGGGTGGTCGATAAACGGCCCCCCAGTAGAAGTGCTAAAGGGTTATATAGGAAATGATATCCAAATAAAAATGATACTTCCCAAACCAAGCGTGGGTTACGTCGATGTTTGGACCCGTTAGGAAACGTCATCTCCCAAAGTTTTACCGAATTAAGAAGAGAAGCAATTTATTGTCAAAATTCTCTGTTTTTAACCCCTTCATGACAAAGCCCATACGGGCTCACAATGCATTCTTGTTAATGGGGTTAAGGACAACCCCTGGTCCTTAAGGGGTTAAATTGTAGACTTATTTTATCCTAATGACTACGCCGAACTCCAACTGTCCTTCAGAAAGTAATTCTAGATCATAGCAGATCAGATACAATGTCATTCACGTCTGAGAAGCTCATCAGTCTCTGAACCTACGGTAGGGAAGAGCATTTTTCCTTATTTTGGGAACGTGATATCCTCAATGAAGAGAGATTATAATCACATGTCAGGGGGGGGATGTTTGTTAAAATCAATGTTTGCTTCACTTCGGTTTTCCCTTTTTAAAGAAAAGTGCCCCTTTTTGGCATTGGTATGCTACCAGCTTTCTGTCCGTGCCAAGACACGCGATGCACCACCTGTGCAAAGCCCTGCGCCAGGCCCTCCGTGCCAGCGACCGGTGCCAATATGGAGGAAAGAATAAGACCCATCGACTCTACCAGGGGGCAAGGAAACCAGCATTTATTCGTGGGCTTCGTTTCTCCTTTACCTGGAAACACCTGTTATCCGGGCTTTGGAGTGCTTCTCGGTTCAGTACCCCATAAGTAAAGATGTATATACATTTATCAGAAGCCCCTCTTATGTGTCTACCGCGGGGGGCCGCCTTAACTTTATGCACCCTAGTGTTACCGGTACGTTGCTGATGATTGGCATCGGGTCGGAGAGAAGGACACATATGTTGGATAATAAGTTGCGCCACCTTTTGCCACGGATCACTCGCTTGCCAAGTGAAAATTGTTATTTTTTAACTAAATTCCTTTAGCAGCGGTTCCACCGATCGAAAAAAACTCCAAGCAGCTGTGAGTTCCGATAAAAGCTGTGAAGGTGGCTGTTCCCCTTGAATCATCTATCAAAAAAAAGAAAGAGGGGAATGGAAGGTTTCTTATTTTGGATCTCAGACAGGGAGGTACTTTTGCTGAGACCAAGAATTATCCGTTTATTTCATTTTTCTGCAGCTTTTCCATAAAACGCCGTAGCGCTCCGAGCTCCCTGGACTCGTCTAATTACTCCGGTTTGTGGGGTTTGATGTATTGTGTTCTGCGTTGTTATTGCTGCACAGAGATGATAAAACAAATTGCTATTAACCCCTTAATGACAAAGCCGTACATGTACGGGCTCAAAATGCATTGTTTTCAATGGGTTTAGGGACCACCCATTGTCCTTAAGGGGTTAAACAATGGATGTTCGAGGAAATGGGCAGCGTTAGTGTGATGAATGTACGCTTTAATTATTTATTGTGCCATTTTCTTGGTTTTTAAACAGTTCTAGTTGTTGCGTAATATGTTTTCAGGCCGCTGCATATCAACCGTTTGTATAAATTCCCGTTCTGTTATCTGAGCCCCGATCTACTAGACACCCCGACTCCTTATCATACTGCCTGTGGGGAAAAAATAGAATGGCTCAGTCTTAATGGCCCAACCGGACACTTAGATTAATAAAAGTCTATGGAGGGAGGGACTTCATTATCATGGCCATAAAGTATCAGCTCAGTGTGGTGTTTGATCCGGGAAAGTCACCCAAAATATCACATGACTGACGCCGCCCATCTACAACCTTTGCCATGATTCGTACGGAGAATTATCTGAAAAATTGGGTCACATGAATAAAGACATTATATGCTGTCAAGGCCGCGGCGGTGACATTCGGAATAAAAGCCGCTTTTATAACGCTTCCGTCCGCAGTCATTGATTAAAGCCGCGCTCTTTTCCAGTTGTGTGGTTTGACCTACGATATGTTATGCGATGTCTCGCTTGTCTACAACATCTATGCCAGCTGGGCAGGAGGCCAACCTATGAGAATAAAGCATTTTATTAGTCATGTGACCTCTTTAAAATTGGCCCAATGGTGACCAAACCAGCTATGGATGAGATTTTATTCTGAAGAACCCCACGTGGGCTGCTTTTACTCTGCCAGGCTGTGATTGTCTAAATTTTATATATTACTTTATAGTTTATTACTGTTTATATTCCTCATTGGTGCTGAAGGCACTTTGATGGAAATAAAAATGTAATTAAAATGATTTTTAATGAGAAATAGTAATGAAATAGTTTCTTGGGGATAATGCCTGAGGAGTATAATAGAATGGCTCAGTCTTAATCCCCCGGCCGGACCCTCTGACTAATGGAAGTCTATGGAGGAACGGACTTCATTAGTATCGCCATAAAGCATCAGCTCAGTGTGGTGTTTGAGCCGGGAAACTCAACCAAAATATCACATGACTGACAGCGACGCCGGCTCCAGGTCTGCAGATAAAGGGGGTTTATTGGGACAAAATGAGATAAAACCAGGTTTTCTGCTATGCTAAATGATGTTATATACAGCACTATACTTTATGCCCAAAGAGAGCTATTTTTCCCCCAAGAAACCATTGAATATATGTTTTGCATTTCATTAGTAATCGCCTTCCTCCCAGTATTCTGAATGCAGCATGATTTATTACTAATATAATAAAACTTTTATACCATTATATATTCCTATTTATATTCCGCTCTGGTACTGAAGGCACTTTTGATGGAAATACAAATGTAATTAAAATGAATTTTATTAGAATGTCAAAATAGTTTCTTCAGAAGGCTCGGGGATGATGTAGATATTTTATTTCATCCGCCGTCGGGCTGCTGGCCGACAGTGCCCCCGTACTACAGCGGCCGCACGCACGTCAGTTGGCTGCCTCTGGCCTTAAAGTGGCAGGGCCACCAAGTCGTCCCCATTCGGCCCTTGGTTATATGATTAATGGTAGACGGCTGAAAAAGGATTGAGGTACACCGTCCTATGAGGTGTGCAGATATTGGTTAAAGGTCTGCAACACGATATATTCCTCTGCGTTCCAGGAACTGTAAAATATATATTTGATTTTTTTTGTTTGCTACATAGTTTTGCCAGTTGTCTTCTACACAAAAACCAGGATTATTATTAAAAATAAAATACATGGCACGTATCGGCACATGCTAAAGTACCCATATTCAGTTCTTTCTGATAAAAACTGGCTATTCTATTAACAATATCGGCGTCCTGCGAAGCTCTTCCCTTTTTAGTTAACTGGACTGTTTTCGGACTGTATTACACCCTCTACTGCAAATCACATAACTCTCGGTTGTCATTATTGGGGCCCGCTGACCTAATGTTATTTATTGAGAAAAATGTCAATAATCTGTATAACCGGTAGATACCTAAATAACCTGTCTTCTGCTGACTAGAATTCATAAGGTTTTTTTGGTTTTTGTTCCTCCCTAGAAAATGAAAATTGAATTGGAACACGTCAAGCAGCATCTCTTGGTAAGCGATCTGGCTTTAATTAATGGGATTATAGAATATATGAACCGGTTATCCCAAGGGACCGATAAAAGGTCATTTTCTGGAAACGCTTCAGACTTACAGTAAAAGGGAAAAAGTCACGATATACCCAGAGGCACTTGTTTGTATGTATGTATATATATATATATATATATATAATGTATGTAAAAACTTACAACCTTGCCTATAGCCCTTCTAAAAACTGGAATAATAATTTTAATGGGGAGGAATAATCATTCAGGAAGTTAAGATGGCTGCTTCTCTATTAGACACATAATGGAGGTTTTTTATAAACTTATCTATTTAGTGTGTTGCTGATTTTTTTCATTGTCCTGTTTATTTACGTTCTCTAAGAATGAAACCAATAGAATCCGCGCTGACACAAAGCTGGACATCAATCTTGAAAGAAGCCGTTTAGCAGACATGGTAAGCGATGACAGCGGCCTATAAAATGTTGTGTATTTACTGCCATCTAGTGGCCAAAAATCGAAATTGTCTGAATTGAATTTCTTTTTGAGTGATATAAATATTCTTCTGGGGGAAAAAAATGACATTCTAAAAAGTATTTTTTTAAATTTATTTTTTATTAATACAGTCATTAATTGACGATCACCCGGGTGCTGTATTTTATGTCAGATGTTGCTAATGTTAATGGATTTCTAGGCTTCATTCGGTATTGTATCCCAAAGCAATTTCATCCTTTTCTTTTATTGTATATTCAGCTTTTTTAACTCTCTCTATATTATTGTATTTTTCTATATTTGCCAGATAATTATGTAATTTGTTATTGCTGATTTATTTGAACCAAACTGATATTTAAGAGTTAGTGGGGGTTTTTTTGCGCTACAAATTGGCTGGTTTGTAAGAAATATTTAAAATGCTCTAATTTTAATTTAGTTCACTGAACAAGAAAAGAAGCTCATGGAAACAAACACAGAATTTAACAAAAGGTATGGAATTAAAATATCCTCTTTAAAATGTTTTTTAAAAAATTATTAAATATATCCTGGCTTTTAAATATTTTTGATTGCTTTGTTTCGAAATACTAAATTTAGAGGTGCTGTCCCACCTACTAAATGCAGTATCGGCAACAGTGTTCCCATAACTTGTAAAATACTGTTAAACGTAAAAAGCCTTTCCCAGAAATAATTCTTTAAAAAAAATGTACAATTTTGCCTTGTAAATGTTTTTTCAGGAACACTTTATTGCCATGTGACACAAAACCAGGCAGAGATTGGTTGTTGCCTTACCAGCATAATAACCTCTGAAAACTGTATTTGTTAGCAAAATTACAGATCTGCGGCTTTTTTACGGAATATGATGGCGATACATTAAACAATAAATAATAATAATTAAACCTTCATATCTTCTTCCTGAAGACAGCAGACCTTTTCTCCCTTTCTGTGCGGATCATCAATTCCTGTGACAGAGGGTGCTTACCCATTACCTATATTACTTTTATGTCATAATTCTATTTGCTGTAGACAAAAATTATTATTTTCAATATATCTAAATATATATATATGTTTTACTATTTATTGCAGAATGCAAGTACGGACAACATTATCACAGAAATCCACAAAAAGATAGATATAGACATAGCTTCCCTCAAAACGCTCATGGAGTCTCATAAACTGGACACCATCCGCTACCTGGCAGGTAAGTTACCCATCATGTCCTTAAAGCTATGGTATCGCATGTATATCACAGGCAGGATGTGTATTCCCTGCCTAGAACCTGTTTGAAGCTGTAATAGTGAGGTCCCTCTGATTTTATAATCGGAGAGCAGACCATTTCTAATTGTTATCGATTAAAGCTATTCTGGTGGCTTAAACGAGGCATGAATGAATGTCACGTTCCTGCCGACGGGGCAATTCCTTTTCGGATATAAGACTACTGTTCAAACTTTGCACTGGGACGTTTTCTCCTCTCCTCTGACCCCTTACCATAGAGGCTGCAGTAACAAAGGGCAAAGGGAAGATTCCAAACCTTTTCTTTAACCCAACTAAGTCCTTGGTAAATAGAACACCATAAAGTCTGACCGATGTGTCCATCGGGTATCGTCTCATTTAAATCTCTTCTCTTTCTTTGCAGCGTCTGTGTTTACCTGCTTAGCAATCGCCTTGGGATTTTATCGACTGTGGAAGTAGGAGAAAACCCCTGCCTCTAGTAAATAAAGAAGCACATGCACAACCCTATATAATATATTATGTATAGAGACATCTATCTATAAAAGCGGCAGCTGCTGATATCCAGGCTTATTATGCATATATTACATCACTAAGTACTGTTCATTTTTATAAACTTATTATATTAGGGAAAAAGTAAAGGGCAAGTGATCTGGAATCATCCCCCCCCGGGATAATTACCGAGGTATAGGAATTTTTAGCAGATCTTGTGGGGCGGAGAGGACGGAGCTGTAACCAAAGAATGCCGCAGAGCCGAGGTTATGACTCTAATGGTTCCCATTACTACGTTCAGCCGGCAGCTTTGTTGCCGCTTGCTTTTTTGACGCACAATGCCGCCTGTGGTGTGGGCCGTTCCTCTATTATCGCTGATGTGTATCGTTACATCCCACGGGAAACGAGTGGGATCCGTGGAAGTTGGATTTAAAGTGCCTTTGTGTTATGATCATCAGACCTGTGTGTTTTATACATCTATGTACTGTAGCTGTTACAATAAATTTGGTTTAAGTCGCCGGTCCTTTAGAGAAATGTTTTTTTTTTATTTTTAAGATGATTTTCTGTTTTGGGGGTGATGTTAGAGGTATAGCTACAGGTCGGGCTTTATTAATGCTTTTTATGTGGCTGTGACCCATTGACAGCTGTTAAAATACATGAGTATATAATTTGGAACGATAATATACTCGATAATATACTCTATGTGCATGTTGTAATTATAACACACACATTCTGCTCTTAAGGACACTCAGGAAGGTACACGTAATAGGTGCCGACAGCCTTCTGCATTAAGGGTGAATCGGTAAAACCTGTAGAATTTGAATGAATGTATTTGTCGCCGGCGGCAAGGCCAGCGCGTCCGTGCCTTGTCACATTCACTGAGCCTCTGGTGACAAGAGGCGGCGGCTCGGAGCGGCAGCCGGGCGTTTTAGGACAATGCTTCCCGAAGC
>VKOC01005880.1:0-15844 GCA_009364415.1 Spea multiplicata
CTCTCATCCCAGGAAGCTTTCTTCAGTAACTCAACAGACTGACGCAGAACAAAACGGGACAACTGAAAGAGAGCGGAGCGCGATGAAAAAACCTGCGCAGTCACCAGACCGCCCCATGCCGCGGCAACCCGCCCAACCCGCAGCAAGCCGCCCATCCTGCTCACCGTGTAGAACTTATCCAGACGCAGCCGGTCGATCCCATTCCACTCCCGGTTCAGGGTCTGCCAGAACGTGCGCAAGAAGAGCTGCTCTGTTACAGGAAAGAAAGAGTGAGTGAGTGAGTGGGTGGGTGAGTGAGTGAGTGAGTGGGTGGGTGAGTGAGTGAGTGGCACCCCGCGAGAGGACGACCAGAGGGAGAGCTGCGAGACCCACAGAGCGCAGACTGCGCCAGCACCGTAAGCGGGAAGTTGGGAGAGATGCGCGAGACGACAAAGAGCGCTAAACGAGCTTTAACTATAAAGTGCGCGAGGGGCGGTTACATACGTGACTGTTTGGTCTGCAGAGAGTGTATCAGCTGAGACATGTTCCGCGCCAACTCCTCCTACAACACGCAAGGAAAAGTCAGTTCACCGGCCACTACTCCAACCACGATACCTTACTACCCCTCCCCCGCGATACCTTACTCCCCCCCAACCGCAACAACCCCCCGCGATACCTTTTACTACCCTCGGCGATACTTACTCTTCCCCAACCGGCAACACCTCCGGCGATACCTACCTCCCCAAAGGTAACCGCACCACCCCCGGATACCTACCACCATAGCCCTCCCTCCCGGGCTAACCGCTTACTGCCACACCCCAAGCGCAAAACAACCACGCCCCGGATTTACCCTTTACTCCCCCCCCGCGATTAATTACTCCTCCCCCCACCGCATTACCTATACTTCTCCCCCGCCCGCGATACTTACCCTTCTCCCCCGCCGCGATAACTTTACTTTCTCCCCGGCCCCCCACCCATACCCGTTTCTCTCCCTGCGATTATCTACCTTTCTCCACCTCCGCATAACCTTTTCTTCCCCCCGCATTAGCCTTCTCCCCCGCGGATAACCTTTTCCCCCACACGCGGATACCTACTCCCCCAAACCGAACAACCCCCCACGCGATAACTTACCTCCCCCGCGATACCTTACTCTCCTCCCCTCAAGGCCGATAACTTACTCTCCCCGCGCGATACCTTACCCTTCCCCCCCCGCGATACCTTACCCCTTCCCTGCGTACCTTACTCTCCCCGCCCGAGTAGCCTTGAGCCTCCCCCCCACCTACCGCAGATGACTTACTCTCTCCCGCGATACCTTACTCCCCCACCACCACCCAGCGACATATCTTACCCCCACCAGCAACAGCCATAGCGACTACCTTAACTCCTCCCAACACGGCCATACTTACTCCCACCAACTCGCCATACATAATCCCGTCCCCCAAATCATTCAAGTCAGACATCAAGTGCAACCAGCACCCCTTCCTCATCTGTGGAATGAGGCCACCCCCGGCTTCACCTGCAGCAGCGGCTTGTCCTGCATCCACATGCAATAGAAGAGACCCTTCCAAATCTTACAGAACTCGTCCTCCGTGAAGCCGTCTGCGGAAAAACAGATCTTATTAACACCTCTGCCGGGTGTCAGATCAAGGAAAACAAAATGATGCATATATATACCCCCACCCACGTTCCCCAGAGGGGAGTATATATATATATATATACTGTGTATATATATAGTCCAAAATTAACAATTGCACTCCAAACACCACTTGTTCTGCCCGGTGCCACGTAGCTGTAACAGCAAATCATATAATATCCAACAATAGTTACCGGCACTCCAGGGACTTCTTTAAATAACTACTCCAGTTTTCTAATCATTTAGATTCCCCAGAGGTGTGCATATATATATACCCCCCCGGTCCCCAGAGGTGTGCATGTACATATATATACCCCCACATTCCCCGCTCCCCAGAGAGAGGCGTGTGGATGTATGTATGTATGTATGTATGTATGTGTGGATGTGTGGATGTATGTATGTATGTGTGCGATGACTGTGGATTGTATGTGTGATTGTGTGGATGTTATGTCATGTATTGTATGTATGTATGTGTGGGATCGTGTGGGATTGTATGTATTGTATGTGTGGATGTGTGGATGTATGTAATGTTATGTGTGGATGCTGTGGATGTATGTTGTGGATCGTGTGGGATGATATGTATTATGTGTGGGATGTATGTGGGATGTATGTATGCTATGTTTGGATGTATGTATGTTATGTTGTGATGTATGTATGTATGTGTGGATGTAACTGTATGTAGTATGTAATGTATTGTTGTGGATGTTAATGTATGTTGATGGTATTGTATGCTGTGGCATGTATGTATGTGATGGTGATATGATATGTGGGATGTGTGTATGTGTGGATGTGTGTATGTATGTATGTGTGTATGTAATGTATGTGTGTACTGTATGTTATGTTGTGTGTATGGTGTGGGATGTATGTGGTGATGTATGTGTGGATGATGTGTATGTATGTATGTGTATGTATGTATATATATGTGTGTGTATGTATGTGTATGTATGTATATATATGTGTATGTATGTAAATGTATGTATGTATATATATGTATGTATATGTATGTATATGTATATGTATGTATGTATGTATATGTGTATGTATGTATGTATGTGTATGTATATATGTATGTATGTATGTATATGTATGTATGTGTATGTATGTATGTATGTATATATACCCCCCCGTTCCCCAGAGGTGTGCGTATATATATTCTACACCCCCACCACGCTCCCCCGTCTCCCCGAAGTATGTACAGCCTATACCCCCAGCCCCGAATGGTACATTCGGACCACACAATCCCTCTCTCACCGCTCCTGGCCCGCAGGTAGCGCCGCAGCTTCCGCATCGCTCGGTCCCGGGTCTTCTTGTCATTACCGGCCAGTTTCTGGGCGAGCTGTATTGAAGGATCCGGTACAGCCACCATCCTGGCCGCCTGCATAACACGTGCTGCTCGGACAGTGACGCGCGGTCTGTCGCCTTCTGATGACATCACACAATCCTTTGCGTTCCAGTCAGAGACTTCCGCGTTCCAGCCCGCCCATCCTGGAGTGTCTTCCGGCCTCTGGGGTATGAGGAGCGGGTGTAACGGGACGGGGTAACCGTGTAATGCCCCAGCGGCCTCACCTCGGAGGAATGCATATTACCGAGCGCTGTCAATGCGAATAATAGTATAATAATAATAATAATATTAATAATAATGTGTTTTCGCGCATGCCCAATCTCGGTGACACAGGAGATATATGTGTCCTGGAGGAAATGGCGCACAGGACGGAGGCTCCCTGTTAACCGGTTCTGTCGGACACTGAGCGGCGGATCCCTGCTCATCATGCGCTTCATGTTGTGATGTAGGTCGCAGGCCGCTGCTGTTGCCCCGACCATAGGGGAGAACTGAACTCTCTCCGGGAGAATCCGACCGGAGGAGGCGCCGGTGCATGGAGGGGACATCAGAGCTCCGGAGAGACAAAGTCTCCAAAAAAAATTCTACAGAAATAAAAAGGATCAGAAAAAAGTGCGCTGGGGGGGCTGTGTGGCCGTGTGCAACCCCCCAAAAAACGAATAAAAAACATAACGTGCCCAGATGCCCTTTACCCCCGCCACCGGGAGCAGAAAACGATCCACAACCCTTTAGCTACAGCACACAGCGGGGTAACATGTAAGAAGATTCCCGCACCCGTAGAGGAAGTCCTGAGTAATTGGTGGAATGCGTGTTTTCGGTCACTTTAGGTTTTTTACATCTGATTTCTAATAATTATGTATTCTGCGCATTTCATGAAGGTTCTACACATCCTGAAAACCCCCCTCAAAAGCGTACAACCTTTCCTCCTATCACTCTCAGCCAACATCCCCATCAAACCATCTGAAGGACCATCAACCTCTACAGATCATGCGGACCCGATCAGCCAAGCCGACCTCCCCCTCAGCCGCCAGCTATTTACATAAATGAAAAGTTCCATGCCGCCATGGAAACGTGTGCCTAAAAGCTTAATGTCTCGTAACACGTTTACACGTAACCGCGTGAGACTTCCGGCACAGAGACCCCCGGCCGGTGACAGCCCTCTGCGCCGGGAGCCATCGGGTAGAGTTTATCCTCCATACGGTAGCAGAAGCGTTATTACGCGCTCTTCTACATTACGAGGCCTCGGCTTTATCCTCAGAACTGTGGTGCAGCCACAAACACAGGGGATTCTGGGTAGGCGTATGCAAATAAGGTCAACAATGCTCTCCTTTCACCTCTATATCCATTTCATACATAGAGTAATACATTGAGACTAAATGTCCGCCGGCACCACAGCCTTTAACCAAAACTCGGCAAAGAGGCGCAGCAAAAAAGAACACAAACAATTGCACTGAGCAAACAGCTTACTCCGGCCAACTGGGGACGGTTACAGCGCCCCCTGCTGTGTCATAGAGACAGGAGGGATAGAGCGCCCCCTGCTGTGTCATAGAGTCAGGATGGATAGAGTGCCCCCTGTTGCGTTATAGAGACAGGAGGGATAGAGCGCCCCCTGCTGTGTCATAGAGACAGGAGGGATAGAGCGCCCCCTGCTGTGTCATAGAGTCAGGATGGATAGAGTGCCCCCTGTTGCGTTATAGAGACAGGAGGGATAGAGCGCCCCCTGCTGTGTCATAGAGACAGGAGGGATAGAGCGCCCCCTGCTGTGTCATAGAGTCTGGGCAGGAAAGGATAGAGCGCCCCCTGCTGTGTCATAGAGACAGGAGGGATAGAGCGCCACCTGCTGTGTTATAGAGACAGGAGGGATAGAGCGCCCCTGGTTGTTATAGAGAACATGAATGATAGACAGCGCCCCCTGCTGTGTTATAGAGACAGGAAGATTAGAGCGATCCCCTGCTGTGTTCATAGAGTTTGGGCAGGAAAAGGATAGAGCGCCCCCTTGCTGTGTCATAGAGTTCTGGGCAGTTGTGGATAGACTGCTGTGTCATAGAGTTTGGGCAGTTGTGGATAGATTATCCTCCTGCTGTGTCATAGAGTTTGGGCAGTGGCGGATAGAGCGTCCTCCTGCTGTGTCATAGAGATTTAGACTGTTTTGTGTGAAGAAAATCATCAGTAGGTGAAATGCTGCTGCCCTTGCTGGCTGCCACAGGATGATGTGATTGGTTGTTTTCTCTCCCTGTGATTGGTTGTTTTCTCTCCTTGTGATTGGTTGTGTTAGATATTCTTTGTCTTAAATATCTAAACTGTTCCAGTGACCAAATAGCAATCATAACCACGGCTTCTAAGTCTTCTTAAGTAGATTTATTCAGTAGCAAAGTCATACATACAGCACTGGTTGATGAACGGATGGTGGTCACGGGTACCGTGGGCTCAGTATTCTTGGTGAGATGGAGGAGATCTTTTCCCTTGAGTATTTACACCCTTTACCATATTTACCCTGTAACCTGTTGTGTTCCTAACACTCAAGTTGCATTGAGGCCTAAAGTGTGTAGAACAGAATAAAAGCATAACAATGATTTCTTACAGGTTGTGATTGGTTGCATTCTCTCCCTGCGATTGGTTGTTTTCTCTTGCTGTGATTGGCTGAGGTATTTATTATAGTGCTTTTCTATTTTGTCTCCAGTATTGCGTTTCGATGTCTGGATCCTCAGGGGCGGAGTTTGTCCTCGTCAGAAGGCGGGACTTGGAACGTCTGACCACAGAAGTCATGCAGATGAAAGAGTTTCTGCCGCAGATCCTAAACCAGGAATTATTGTCTAATGTCCAGAGACTGGAGCAGGCGGAGAGCGGTGAGAGGGTCGCCCCAAGCCTTGCGCTTCCTCCACTGCTTCTCAGATTCCGTGTTCATTGTCTGCTTGGCAAAGGGGTTAATTTGCAAGTCATAGGCCTCTGTGGGGCATCTGGACAGGTGTCTCGCAAAGCATGGAGGGGTCCCGGGTGGTCCCTCCCGTCACCATGTTATTAGCCCCTGACCAGGATAACAGTTAACCAGCATGTAGTCACATGGGAAGGTGCCCTGCAGGCTCCTGTCTCAGGGTGTTGAGAGTTACCCTGGGGGCATGTTAAGCCCCGGCACATAACAGTAGGCCAACTGGGGGCAGCTAAGGGTCATCTCAATTCTCAAGGGTCATCTCAAGGGTCATCCTGCAGGATGCCGCGGGCTGTACAGTGTGACTAAGTATGACTTTTCTGACTCTGCAGCTCTGGATGTGAAGGAGTCGGACTGCGAACATTTCAGATCCCGCCTGGAAGCCGCTCAGAGTGAATGTTTGAAGGAGAAGGAGGTGGGTCCGTGTTGGGATATCGGGGGATCCGTCTCGTGGCCCCGGCGTCCGGGAGATACTGGATCAGGAGGCTACAGTATTGCAGGATTTATCGGGGTCTCTGTGGCGTCTCGGGTCCCTCTCTGGCGTCTCGGGTCCCTCTCTTTCTTGGCGTTGGGAGGAACCAGACACTCCGTTGGTTGGATTTTCTTTAGCGTTTTGTTACAATGTGACAGCCGCTCGCTGGTTTTGCTCGCCTCCCGACGCTGTCTCTCCCTTATAGTTTCTTTCTCCTGATCCTTGTGGGCGCTCTACATCCTTTTATCTCTCTTTTTGTGTTCTTTTCTGCAGGAGAAGCTGTCTGTTCTGGCCCAGCTAAGCAGTCTCCAAGAGCAGTCTCTGCAGCAGGCTGAGTTCTGCACTCTCATGGGTTCCACTCTATGCACTTTACTGTGGGGGGTCTCTAGCCGAGAAGAGGTGGTGAGGAGCCTTCTGGGAGGGGTGAGTAAGGAAAGGACTGATGCCGGGGTCAGTCCAATGTGAATTCTGCCCCTGTAGAGTATGGCTGTATTATGGAGCAGTAAGAACAGGCGCCGCCCTGCTGGGCTTCCGACGCATGGCTGCGGATTAACCCGTGCAGCCTAACCGCAGCCGTCTAATGACATCAGCGCCTAATCACATGGGCCGCACCAGATGCAGCATTTCTGCAGGAAGCAATCATCGTGATAAAGGCTGCATGTTTGGAAATCAAGGCCGGTCCTTGCGCTGCTTTCCTATCTGACGATAGCCGAGCACTATCCTGCGCAGGCTCGTGTCTGGCCCTGGCCCGTTGTCTGGCTCAGGCTTGCTCTCTGGCTCAGTGTTTTGCTTGCTGTCCGGTGATCTCTGTGTCACGTTCTACCCAGGCTGCGGAGCTGCATATCTGTCTTGCTCCTGTCTCGTATCCCCGGCAGCGGGGTGTCCTGTCTCGTATCCCCGGCAGCCGGTCAGGTGCTCCTGTCTCGTATCCCCGGCAGCGGAGGCCTGATCCTGTCTCGTATCCCCGGCAGCGGCGAGAGTGTCCTGTCTCGTATCCCCGGAGCGGGATTTTCCATAAGTGTCTCGTATTCCCAGGAGCCGCGGGCTGTTCCTGTCTTCGTACATCCCCGCAGCGGCGGTGCTCCTTGTCTTCTTATCCCCGGCAGCGGAGGTGTCCTGTCTCGTATCCCGGCAGCGGGGTGCCATGTCTCGTATCCCCGGCAGCCGGGCTGTCCGGTATCGTAATCCCCGGCAGCCGACGGTGGCGCGATGTCCTGTCATCGATATCCCCGGCATCCGGGGTGTCCTGTCTCGGTATTCCCCGGCCAGCGGGGCATGTGTACCTGTCTCGTGATCCCAGCGGCACGGGCTCACTAAGGTGTCCCTGTTACTACGTATCCCGGCAGCGGTGGTGTCCTAGTCTCGTATCACCCCTGTCAGCGGGGATGTCCTGATCTGGTATCCCCGGCTCAGCGGGCGTGTCCTGTTGTGATCCCGCCAGCTGGGTGTCCTGCTCTCGTATCCCCCCGCTACGAGGTGGTGTGCCTGTCTCGCGTATCCCCGGCAGTCCGGGTGCCTGTCATCGTATCCCGCGCAGCGGTCGTGTCCTGTCTGGTATCCCCCAGGCAGCGCGGTGTCCTGTTCTCGGTATCCCGCGCAGCAGACGAGGTGTCCTGATCTGTAATCCCCGGCAGCGGGTGCTCCTGCTTCTCGTTATCCCGGACCAGATCGGATGTCCTGTCTTCGTATCCCCGGCCAGTTCGGGGATGTCCTGTTCTCGATATCCCCGCAGCCGGCCGTGTTCCTGTCTCCGTATCCCCCGCAGCGGGTGTCCGTCTCGTATCCCCGGCAGTCGGGTGTCCTGTCTCGTATCCCGGCAGTCGCGTGCTGTCCTGTCTGTATCCCCGGCAGCGGTGGTGTCCTGTCTCGCATCCCCGGGCAGCCGGGATGTCCATGTTCTCGCTATCCCCGGCAGCCGGGTGTGCCTGTCTCGTTCCCCGGCAGACCGCGACGCTGTCCTGTCTCGTATCCCGAGCAGACCGGGTAGTCCTGTCTCGTATCCCCGGCAGTGGGGGTGTCCTAGTCTCGTAATCCCCGGCGAGCCGGAAGGGTGTCCTGTCTTTCGTATCCCGCAGCCGGGTGTCCTGTCTCGTATCCCCGGCAGCCGGGTGTCCTGTCTCGTATCCCCGGCAGCCGGGTGTCCTGTCTCGTATCCCCGGCAGCCGGGTGTCCTGTCTCGTATCCCCGGCAGCTGGGTGTCCTGTCTCGTATCCCCGGCAGCCGGGTGTCCTGTCTTATGTATGTCTTGTCTGGTTATGTTTCCTGCTCTCCCTGCCCCCCTTGCTTGTTATGTTTCTGCTATAACCTTTGCTGGGCTTCCATACTCCCCGCCTGCAGTATCCTGTATGTGATTCTAGTGATATGTTTCATGCCTGCTCCAGGGTGCCTGCAGGATATCACTTAGTTTCATTTTGGATTACGTCAGGGTGCTGCACAACCCGAGGTACTCAACATCCGGGTGAGTGCAGTCTCCCTGTACCAGGCCCTGTCCAACTCCGCAACTGCACTGTGACTCCTGCACACAAACTTTGGGCGCGCTGGGTCAATGCGGTCATCTGTATGGAGCCGGTTCCTGACACTCTGTTCCTCCCAGGGGAAGGCAGTGGCATTTTTCGGCCTCGCGTCGCAGACCATGTCCAGTTACGTGGAGTCTCTGGAGCAGCCGCAGGACGAGGAGGCTGAGGAGAGCCAGTTTGTTCTGGGTCTGGCTGGGACGATCACCAGTGAGAGCCTCTTTGGAGCAGAATGTGACACACAGTGCAACATGGGACCCTGATCACGTGACCCACACTGGGGGGGAGACCCTGATCGCGTGACCCACACTGGGGGGGAGACCCTGATCGCGTGACCCACACTGGGGGGGAGACTCTGATAGCGTGACCCACACTGGGGGGGGGAGACCCTGAACACGTGGCCCACACCTGGGGGGGCCCTATCGGCACAAACCACACCTGGGGGGGGCCCATACCGGCGCAAGTCACACCTTGAGGGGTCCCTAACATCGCGAGTCAAACCTGGGGGGTCCCTAACGTCGCAAGTCACACCTTGGGGAGGACAATACCAGCGCGAGCCACAACTGGGGGGACCCTGCCGATGAGAGCCACACCTGGGGGGGATCCTGCCGGCGCGAGTCACACCAGGGGGGACCGTACCAGTGCAAGTCACACCTGGGGGGACCCTACTGCCGCAAACCACACCTGGGGGGCACCCTACCGCTGCGAAACCACACCTGGGGGGACCCTAACAGTGACAGACTCGATCATAGAGACAGACGCTGGCAGAGACAATCACAGGGACAGAGACATTGAGACCTGATAGCAGAGACGGACATAGACGGCACACTTCGGAGTTTGCTGTCTCTGTGTCGCTGTCCGGGTGACGGTCTCTGTGATTGGCTCTGTGTACGCAGTTCTTTTTCTGTCTCTGTTGAATTTCCAACATAAAGGATGTGTTTTTTGGTGTCTCCAGATATTGCTGCTGTCTCTTTCGGACGAGAGTTCCTGGTGACCACCTGTAGAGATCTTCTAGAGACCTGGATTCATCTTCTGGGGAGGATCAAACCTGGGACCTGCTGTCGGCTCCGAGTGTGAGGACCCCCGTGATATATATCAATATATACACCTATGCACGCAGACATACATATTAAATATTACGTATATATATATATATATATATATATACAGCACCGTGCAAAGGTTTTAGGCAGGTGTGAAGAATGCCGTAAAGTAAGAATTATTTTCAAATAGTTTATTTTTATCATTTAGCAAAATGCAAAGTGACATAAATAAATGAAATCAGTAATTGGCGCGACCGCCATTTGTTTTCAGAACAGCATCGGTTCTTCTCTGTGTCTCGCGCAGTACTTTCGGCAGGCAGGTCGTTCCTGACATCGGGGAGGAATAACTGCAGTTCAGTGGATTTCGTCTCTCGCACAGTATTTTAGGCAGGCAGGTCGTTCGGGGCATCGGGGAGGAATAACCGCAGTTCTGTGGATTTCGGCCCCTCAGTCACTTCTGTTTTTTCGTATGATCCGAGTCCGACTCGATGAAGTCAGGGCTCCATGAGGGCCAAACCATCACTTCCAGATCTCCTTGTTCTTCTTTACGGTGGAGATGGTTCTTAACGGCTTTGGCAGTATGTTTGGGGTCGTTGTCATGCTGCAGGATACATTTGGAACCAAATAGATGCCTCTTTTTTCACATTTTGACTCATCAGTCCAGAGCACCTGCTGCCATTTTTCTGCTCCCCAGTGCCTGTGTGGTAGTGAATAGTTGAGTCGCTTGGTCTTGTTTCCATGTTGGAAGTTTGGCTTCTGACACAACTTCTCCGGACAGTAGATGGCTGTACGAGGGTCCCACTGTTTTCTGCCAATGCTGGGCTGATGGCTCTGCTGGGCATCTTCTAGCTGAAGGGAAGCGCGATGTGTCTTTCATCTGCTGCATTGAGTTTCCTTGGCCGACCGCTGTGTCTTCGGCCCTCAACATCGCCCGTTTCTTTGTGCTTCTTGGAGAAAGCTTGTACAGAACATCTGGAAACCCCTGTCTGTCCTTGCTGACGCGGTATAACTGCCCTGGGGCTTGTTGCTGTGCTCAGTATGGTCCTGGTCAGTGAGTTTAGATGTTCCGCACTCATTTTTAGCTGTTTCTGTTTCAGGATTGTGTTTCAGGCTGCATATTAAATAGACGATCATTAGCACTTGTTCAGTATCATTGTTTAATCAAACACCTAACTCTATGCCTACAAACTCCTGAATATGCCAGTGACCCCAGAAGAACTGATGCTGTTCACGTCAGGTTGCCTGGGGGCCCTGCTTGGGGTAACAATGTACCCTGTCAGGTCAGGAGCCCCGTTTGGGGTAGTGCCATACCCCGCAGTGGGATCCAGAGCCGGTGGGATGTCGATGTCTCCTGCTGGTGTCTCTCTCCTTATCTCCTTCTGGTATCTCCCTCCTTATCTCCTGCTGGTGTCTCTCTCACCGTCTCCTGCTGGTGTCTTTCACCGTCTCCTGCTGGTGTCTTTCAGCGTCTCCTGCTGGTGTCTCTCTCAGTGTCTCCTGCTGGTGTCTCTCTCAGCGTCTCCTGCTGGTGTCTCTCAGTGTCTCCTGCTGGTATCTCCCTCCGTATCTCCTGCTGGTGTCTCTCTCACCGTCTCCTGCTGGTGTCTCCCTGCGTATCTCCTGCTGGTGTCTCTCTCAGCATCTCCTGCTGGTGTCTCTCTCAGCGTCTCCTGCTGGTGTCTCTCAGTGTCTCCTGCTGGTATCTCCTTCCGTGTCTCCTGCTGGTATCTCCCTCCGTATCTCCTGCTGGTGTCTCTCTCAGTGTCTCCTGCTGGTGTCTCTCTCTGTTGTCATCTGCCTGGTTGTCTCTCTCTTGTGTCCTCCTGCTGTGTTCCTCTCTCAGTGGTCTCCTGCTGGTGTCTCTCTCCAGCTGGTCCCTTCCTGCTGGTGTCCTCCCCTGCATGTCTCCTGCTGGTATCTCCTCTGTGGTCTCCTGCTGGTATCTCCTTCCGTGTCTCTGCTGGTGTCCTCCCTGCGTGTCTCCTGCTGGTATCTCCTCGTGTTCTCCTGCCCTGGCTGTCATCCCTGCGTTGTCTCCTGCTGGTATCTCCTTCTTCCGTGGTTCTCCTGCTGCTAGTCTCTCAGTGTCCCCTTCCTGCTGGTATCTCCTTCCGTGGTCCCTCCTGCTGCCTGTCTCTCAGTGTCCTCCTGCTGGGATCTCCCTTCTTGTGTCTCCAGCCCTGGTGTCTCGCTCCAGTGGGTCTCCCTCCGTGTCTCCTGCTGGTATCTCCTTCTGTGTCTCCTGGAGGTGTCTCCTGGAGGTGTCTCTCTCGGTGTCTCTTTAAGTGTCTCCTGCTGGTGTCTCTCTAAGTGTCTCCTGCTGGTGTCTCTCTAAGTGTCTCATGCCAGTGTCTCTCTCTCGCAGTCTTATGCTGATGTCTCTCTACAATGTATCTATTAATCAGAAGGGTGTCTCCTGGATGAGTCACAACGTCTCGTTAATCTCTCAGCTCCAGAGACTTCTAACAGGTGAGAAATTCTGACTTCCTCGGCATGGGAGCCCTATATGTATCCATACCAAGTCACGTAAATACACATGGGATCCTATATATCTATACCATGTGAAATGTATATACGCAGGAGCCCTATATATAATGTGAGATATATATATAATGTTAATGTATATACATGAACACCATATATATCTATACCATGTTATGTGTATACACATGTGAATCCTATAGATCTATACTATGTTCCATACGTAAACACATGAACCCTATATATTTATACCATGTGCCGTATATACAGATGAAACCTATAGATCTATATCATGTACTACATATGCACACTGGTACCCTATATATCTGTTAGACATGTACAAACGGGCCAAGACAATTTGGACATATTTTTCCATCCACTCTCACAGCGTCACTCACTCTCTCACACTCATTCACTCTCTCTCACCCTGCTGACCACTTCCGATTCTTCCCCATCCTCTTCTATCTTCTGCCTTCTATTCTCTATTCTATCTTCAATTCTTAGTCTGGTATCTTCTTTCTTCATCCAAATCTCCGTGGATATAACCCGTCAACTTCCACCCAAATGGCAGCGCTGCGGTGACGTCCTCCCTGATCCTCCAATCGGATGAGAGTACGAAACCACAAGTGCCCTCATTTTGTCCTCACGGGAAATTTACCAGCTTTTTGCTTCATTCTCGTCCAAGTTGTGGGGGGTCTGGCCTCGTTTCCGGGGCTTCGTACGAATCGCAGGTTTTGGTAAATTTGCAATTCTTATGAATCCGATTGCAAACATCTAATATCTATACCATGTGCCATTTATCTGTGTGAACCCTATATATCTATACCATATATCCCTGTTAAACCCTATATATCTACACCATATGCCATATATCCCTATAAACCCTATATATCTATACCCTATATCCCTGTAAACCCTATATATCTACACACACATATATACATATACACACATATATATATATACACACACACACAATAACATATATATTATAATAACACGTATAACACACACACACACACACACACATTATATCTACACCATTCATAGTCTGTAAACCCTATATATCTACACCATAATATCCCCTGTAACTTACACATCTAGCACCATAATATCCCTGTAAACCTACACATCTAACACCATATATCCCTGTAAACCTACACACTACACCATATATCCTAGTAGAACCCTACACATCTACACCATATATCCCTGTAAACCCTATATATCTACACCATATATCCCTGTAAACCCTATATATCTACACCATATGTCCCTGTAAACCCTATATATCTATACCATGTGCTGTATTTTTGTTAATCTGGGGATTTGCTCATTTTCCCCATTTATGGGGACCTCGGCACCTCATGACGGGGGCCACTGGGATCATAAGCTGTCCCCAGGTTGGAGGCTCCTTCATTCGGGGTCTATAGGCAACAGGGACCCCCATTTTTTCATTGTATGTCAGAGTTATTGAATATGTAGGGGCAGGAGATGAAGCCGTTTCCTGGACACGTTGGCTGCGCTGATGGGAGTTGCACCAACAGAGGGCTATGTTTTGTCACCGTATGAAATACTCGCTTTGCACCTTCTGTCACACACGTGTTCCCCCCGCAGATCGAGACCCTGACGTGTGCCTCCATACCCTGCGTCTCCTGCAGTCCGTGGCACTGGAGTCAGGCGGACCGCGCCACATCCAAAGTGAGCTGCACAAGTGTCTGCCCCGCATCGTGGAGCTGGCGCAGAGCCGGAGCGCCGAGCTGCAGACTGCGGCCGGAGAGCTGCTGGAGGAGATGAGAGCCCTGGAGGCAAAAGGGTAACTGGGGGACCCAACCTCCCCGCGTATGATGCCACTTCCTGGAACCGATGCCCCTGCGCGTTGGGCTGTTGTGTTACTCTGTGTGTTTTGTTGCGTAGCTTCCTGTGACATCACACCCCATATTTTCTGCTGTTGTATGTGTGATGCCACTTCCTGTGAGAGTTAGACATGCGCCTGTTTTGCAATAAAGTGTGAGCTTTGTGGTTCAAGGTCCATCCCCCCCGTTTATATTCCTGAGAGAAAGCCTCCTCCATCTCTATGTCTCTAACACTATTTCACACCTCAGGCCCCGGACACCGCGCCCCCGAGAGCCCCGTCCGTCGGGCGCCGCGGCACTCCCGATGAGCCCCGTCCGTCGGGCGGCCGCGGCCCCGAGAGCCCCGTCGTGCGGAAAGCCACGCCCCCGAGAGCCCTGTCCCGGCGGACACCGCGCACACTCCGAGAAGCCCCCGTCCGTACGGCGCTCATCGCCCAGTCCGTTCCCCCTGAGGCAGCTGCCCCCTGAGAGCACCCTGTCCATTCTCCGCAGGCCCCAAAGAGCCCCGGACACGCCCCCAGAGAGCCCCATCCGTTGGACACCGTGCCCCGAGAGCCCCCTCTGTTGGACAAAGTGCCCCATCCCCAAAACCACCTTCTATCAGGTCTGTGGCCCCAAGAGCCCCATACGGCGGGTGCAATGCTCCAAGAGTTCCATCTGACAGACACCACGCCCCGAGAGCCCCGTCCCTAGGGCAACGGGCCCCCAGGAGCCCCGGACAAGGCGCCCCTAGAGCTCGGTCCAGATAAACGTGCAATTACAGGGACCTTAAGATCTGTAAGGTGGAGCATCCCTGGGCAACCTCCCTCGGTGCCATCCTACCGTTATGGAAATAGCCTCAGAGCTCTTTGGGGCAGGTCCTCTTGTGCCAGCCGGTGACAAATAAACAGGTGAGTGCAGGCAGAGTTCACCTCTATCACCCTCGGCCTTCCTCACCTCTATCACCCTCGGCCTTCCTCACCCCTATCACCCTGCGCCTGCTGTTCTCCGTTTCCGCCAATAGCGCCGCTGTGCGTTGTGAGACCACTGCGCATGCGTAGTCTGCTGACCCTGAAACCACCGGGTTACGCTACCAGCTGCTCTCTGACGTCACCGACCGGTAACCACGGAGACAGAGACATCAATTCTCGCGTCAGAGACTCGGGTTACCTAGCAACGGGGCGGAGCACGAGGAATGTTGACGCTAGAGAAACGTCAATAAGGCGGAGCTACGGAAAGGTCGGGGCGGGATTACGGGCGTGTCCTGGGCTCAGAGTCTCTCACACATGTCAGACGGGGACAGAAGCAGGAGAATGTGAGAGGGGCCCGGGGTAAGTAACTGCCCCACAAGAACGCAATGCCCCGGCCCCACAGTATCCCCCCTGGTGGTGACCGCGTCGGCCGCTGACGCTCTGCTTTTGTTGCAGGTAAAGTGCGGCATGGTGATAATGCGAGATATCGGGGTCTCTGGGGCCACCCCTGCTGGGCGGCCGCTCAGAGTCGGGTTCTATGATATTCAGAGGACACTCGGGAAAGGAAACTTTGCTGTTGTGAAGCTGGCCCGACATCGTGTCACCAACACACAGGTACGTGCTGGGGGGGTAGGTGGCTTTACCCCAGGTA
>VKOC01005882.1:0-21348 GCA_009364415.1 Spea multiplicata
GTAATAGATAGTGGAGGTTGGGACCCTATTGTATTGTTAATCCCTTTACTGACCCTGTTGTCTCTGGGAGGCAGATTAAGGGGGCGGTTTGTATCCCAATATCTTGATTTATGTTAATGTGTGCTTTGCTGGCTGTATTCTGCCATGTGTATGAAAAATAAAGCAGTCTTCGTTTTGTTTATACCCCACACTGAGTCTCGGCTAGTGACTGGGAAACCGATGAAAGAGTCTGTTGTCCCAGGCTATCCAGCTCCGTGACAGAGACTATACAGGATTGTTGCTTTGGCAGGAATGATAACTACAACTACTTAATAAACCTATGTTGTCTTTTTCTTTTACAATGAAATTATCATTAAAATAGTAGATGCATCACCATTAGTCTTCATTATTTTCAACAATTTTATTGCTGCTAGTTGATTAGGGTCATTATATATAAACACGTATAATATATAACATGCACATAGTATTATATAATAATAACATAATGGCAATAAAAAAGACAAAGTAATACAATGGTAGCCGTAACCTTAATAGTATGATACAAAGTCAGACTTACTGGAAAAGGGACTTAGGAACTGATGCAGAATCATTGGTGCTGTCTGCAGAAAATGTCAAAGGTGCAGATCAAAGGCATATAAATATTCTAGGTAATATTCCCCACCCGCCAAGACATTATCTGACCTGAGAAATTGCAGACAGAGGTCACAGCTAAGAAGTTTTATTTTAGAGTCAGATCATTACTTTTGAATTAATGCTAGACTACTGAGTAGCAGGGATTGGGCTAAATATATAAAATGTTTGTGCTGTCTTTTCCTTAATACTAATTAAAATGCCAAGTTTTTCAATTTGTGCTAAATAGGGCACAGTCAGTAGCAAGAAATGTCCCATTATTTATTGATGGTGCCTGTATAGATAGGATACAATCATCTTAAAACCTCCCAAGGTGAAAATGGCCAAGCATATATGAAAAATTGGCATTAACCAATGCCAATTATGTCAGTATTAGAGCTAATTTGTCTCTCGGTCTCCAATTCCTGCAATTGGAATTCCTGTATTACTAAAAAGTAGCAATCGGTAATGGTTAGACAGAGATTTGATCTCTTAAATACTAACACAACAATGCTAGTTATACCCAATAATTTAACCTAATACCTAAAAATTATAGAACAGTCCATGAATCAGAAGAAATCAAGTCAGTTTGGCAATCAGAATAGATTTGAAATTGTATTTTATGGTAGTTTGGCAGAATATGATGATTAACAGAAACATCGAGTCTGACAGCAAATACAGATCATTCAGCTCATCTAGTATGCCCATAGTTCCTGCTATAAGCATTCATACTTTAATTAGCACTTGGTCTTGGATTTAAGCCATATGCCTATCCCATTCATGTTTGTATTCCCTTAGTGCTGAAAGGCTATTCCACTTATCGACCACCATCTCAGTAGACATGATTGGGGAACAAAACCAAAGAGTATGTAAATAGTGTTTTAGTGTTAAGAGGAACTAGTCAAATTATTAGATAGGACATAGACCAGGCAGATAAGTGTGGTTAGAAATGAGGTCAGGAAACAGACAGACCGAGAAACCTCAGGGTTGAAGTCACTCAAGGTGCTAGCTGATCACACAGGAAGCCAGGTCACAGACTAAACAGGAGCCCTAGGGGCAGTCCAAGTAAAGGTACCAGTGAATGCCGACAGCTTTAGACGACAGAGACCAGGGCATACCCCACCTTGGCCAATTTAATGGTATGGACCGGTTCTGGTGAGTATAGGGTATTTGATGGAGTCAGAGGAGGGGCTGAGACAGCCTTTATAAGCTAGTGATTTGTCCTCTTCCTTGTCTGTTTTTTTGTGACGGGTCCTGGGACATCCTGCTATTGTGTGGGGCCTGGTTGTAGGCTGCACCGGTCCAAATGAGGAGAGGCTGGTGCTTGGAGGTAACCCTGTGAGTGGCGTCCCTGGGGTTGCCCTGGTCCTAAACTTCTATCCTTGTACGCCAGCATGTGAGAGAACAACAGGAGAAGAGGATTTGCACCCTGTACAGAGAACCCATAAAGGAGGACCATAAAGGAGTTATAATGTTATTTTAGTGTTAATTTAATCATGGTCAATATTATCTACAGGTTATTCTAGATGGAGATTAATGAAAATTATCATTGTGTTTGAAATAAGCTCTTTGACCTTGGTAATTCCACTGTTGCCTGGTGTGTTAGTGATTTACAAGTGCCACAGTTCAATAAGGTGTTTTTTTGTGTTCTCGGATTAACATCTACCTTGGTGAAGCTCTTTAGAAATAGGGTAGTAGGAAGTATAGTAGAGTTAGCTTCACTTTTAGTGATTTGCTCATGTCAATATATCTCAGGTGAATCCAGATCTGTTCATGTAAGACAAGCATATGGTCTGGCTTAGCTCTTGATAAGTTTATGCAGTGCAACCTCTACTGAAATAATGTACCCTGGGGTCTCTCAACTAAAAAGTTACATGCTAAGTGGCTGCATTTGGATTTTTATATGAACTTTAGCAGACAAAAGTAAATATACAACACAAAGCACACAATGATAAATGCATTATGGTGGAAATCTGGATCTGACCTTTCATTGACACACATACACACACACACATTTAATTGTTTACCACAAAACAGTAAGATTGTTTGTGTGCCAGACTGAGATAAAATGAGCCATTCAAATTTAAAGCAAAAATATCAGTCAAAAAAGGAAAACCATGAAAACGTGAAACATTGTGTTTGTAATAAACAAGAAAACACAACTTAAAAAAACAGGGGTTGTAGTTCGCTAAATCTCTAGCCTTTTCATTGCCCTAGGACATGGACATTTTTCACATCTTTGGGGTACCCAATATTTTTGGTTACAAAGAGGTTAAAATTAAAGTTACCTTGTCACCTTGAGGAAGCCCTACACTACTATTAGTGGTGGGTAAGACGCATTGTGTAAGGCCTTTGGAAGTGGCTTTTTGGGACATTCCGTTTCCAGTCCAGTTGATGGTCTAGGCAGGACACCACTGTATCATTCTGAGGACTTTGAAGGCTGTTTGTTCCTCATTTTAATGTAAGATACTATGACTGCCTACTCTTCTACTTGCTTGTTCCACTGTGAATAAAGTGTATATTGGTGTGTATAAATTAGCGCACTCTCATCTTATTGCTATTTTTGTAAAAAATAAAGTTAAACTGAGTCACTTTAGAAATCAGACACTGGTTTAAAAACTTGGTAAAATAGCTGCTCAGATTCACACTGGAATTCTACGGGAATCCAACAATTGCTGAAAAACATTGCTGCAAATCAGTGATCGCTCTTTTATGCGTTTTCTTAACATCAAAATAGAAGCCTGAAATACATGAAAGATACTGACATCCGGTGCTACCAAGGGCTTTACCCCTTTTTCCAAACAACTACATTTGCATTCAGTCAGAGAGGGTTGTTTTTAGACATGCCCATATGGACATACGTGTATTTAAGCTTACTTTCAGAATTTATTTGACTTGTAAAATAAAATATAATATTAAATTCTAGTCAGGGTATTATGAAAAAAAAATATTTTGCGTGACATTTAAACCTGAACTTATATTTGGGGTATTTTTTTTTACTATGAAACACATCATTCACAGGCCTATAACAAAAATAAAGAATATAGGATATGGCAGACATCTATATGGAACTTTGAAAGTTAGACTATAGTTCTATTTAATGTAAAAGACAAAGGTGATTTACTATCCGCTGATTTTGGCAAATTGAACTTTTAAACTAAAATCATTGCAACCAAGTCATCTATAGAACCATGTATTATGAGAATGCGTTAATATCTGTGAATTCGTATGTTCTGCTGTTTTGGTTATTGGGCATTATTTGACTGAGTGTGAAAATCCTCCTTTTATGCACTAATACATACCATTTATAATTAATTCTTTAATATTGTCTGATTGTCACCTACTTCAGACTTGGCTTTGGAGTTACCTCTGAGGCAGGCTTTGGATCTGCTAATACACATACAGTGCTAGTCCTAAAGTCTCTAAAGCTCTAGATGAACCACAGTATATATCCGGCTCTCCTTTCTTGCTTAAACTTAAACTTAATTTAATTCAAACCCAAACAAGAAACAACTGCTTTAAATGTCGCCTGTGGTGCAATTTGTGCAGCCATTGTTTCAACTGACTCACTGTGGCCCACTGAAGGGCAACAACATTAGTGAGTGGGGAGCATGGGATTGTTTGTGGTGCAATCAATATAGTCATCACACTGTGTGTATGTCGGTATGTATCTACATATATGATAGTTACACTTATATAATTTATATATTCCCCTTCCCCTACAGCCACAAACATATTTGGGATAAGGGCCATATTTCTGCAAACCTTGCAGCAAAAGCACTTATAAATGTACACGTTCACAATCTTGTACGTTTTGTTTTTTTTCTGTTTTTATTTTCCTGCAAAGTCCCCCATGGAAAAAAAAGGATACACGACTTAAAAGTGTCTCTCATAGGAATAAGAAATTCTTATTTTGTGTTCGGAACAGCTTTAACTGTGATCATCTGAAGATGTGGAGTTTTATTGGGATTTTGCCATTGAGGAGAAAAACCTGTTATTCTATTCATTACTAAAAAATAAATTGACGCAAGTTAAATATCTTCAAATTTTCATTGCTTGGTAGATCTTTCCTTAAGTTGTATTGCATTAATAAAAAGTGTTTTGATTTTTATTTTACATTACAGACAGCTACAATAGTAATTTCATTTACATAATTCCGCTACCAAATTATCAAATGACCTATTTTCAAAATGTATGCCAGAGACCATGTTTGTGTAAATTATCTTCCACGTCTTTAATATCATGGGAATTGACTAAATTGGTACATCGTTATAAAACCACATAAAAATTTGTAATGAAAAATATTAATCAAAGGCTTCGGTATTTTGCAAATCAAAAGGTGATTTTATGTTTAGGAGTGGAAACAGGTTGCTAGTTTAAGGTTTCTATAACTAATTGTGGAAAATTTAAATAATATTTATGACAACTTTTAAATTGGATTCCATAATTGAATCTGCCTGATTAATAAAACCTCCAGAGGGATAGTGGGGCTGAGCTTATCAAATTTCTATGTTTTTCCCAACTACTATTTGGATTTTAAAAAGTCATTTATTAAATTGCCTTCAATGCAAAAGGTACATTTTATTTAATCCTATGTACAGTTCTAAAACATCCTTTTGTTTTTTTCATCCCATAGGAATATATCTAAATTCAGTTCATGTTAGCTGTATATTAATTTAGATTAATACAGATTGGAACTCGAGATCATAGGTGCTTAATTCCTTCACTAATTATATAATTGTCTTTTACCAATTTCTACTTGGATAATACTTATTATCACAGTGATTAACAAATACTGCAAGTTACATGTAACGTTAAATTAGATACATATTCCCTATACGTTAAGGAGAATAAAACGTATCAATAAAAATAAAACTATCAGTGTTTTATGTGGAAAACAAAACTGATAAAATGAATTGTGAGCAGGTGAGAAAAATAGGTGGCTAACAGTTGAGTTTATACAAGTTGAACCATACTTCTAAGTTCGCTCCTTATGCATAATAATCATTGATAACCCTCTCAATAATTTTTCCTTGGTTGCCATAAATTATGTTCCAGGAAACCTTTTAACTAATCCATCAGTAGTTCATAGAATGTGGGCTTGCAATCTTCTCCTCCAGTACCAATATGCCAGGGGCGTCCAACCTGTGGCCCTCCAGCTGCTGCAGGACTACATCCCCCATGATGCTCTTTCAGCTAAGGGGCTGGCTGAGGAGGATGTAGTCCTGCAGCAGCTGTGAGGGCCGCAGGTTGGACGCCCCCGCAATATGCCAATATTGTCAGTTTGGTGAATTGTTAATTTTCACTCTTCCGTATTGTAATAGTGCTACAGAATCTGTAACAGCTAAATAGGGGATAGGCACAGGCAAGAAGGACATTTTCAAAATCAACTGGATCAGTGGAGGGCACCATTTTTTCATTTAAAACAATCCTTTATCGTTTCTATTGGTTGAAAATGTATTAATTAATCATGTGTTTATAATATAATCACTATATCCCCTTTAAAAACCCACACTAACACAGACCTAATATGTACACAGACACTCACACGCTCATCCAGAGACTCACACTAACACACCCACTCAGACACAACCAGGCACTCAACACTAACATACCCATATATATATTTAAGTGTAACCAGATTTTGTGTTTAACCAGGAGATGACTCTGCAAAAATGCACTCTGTATGGCAGCAACAATTTTGATGCCACCCTAGATTATGCCATTATACTAATAAATTCCAAATACAGGAGGACTGTTATTATCCTATTGTACACACATTTTCTCTCTTGCTGTCCTCTTTTATTCTTATGAGCCTGTCCTTTCTCCTTTTTTACATCTAGTTCTATCCAATATTACCAATTTCCTTTAACCCCACCCGCTCCAGAAAAATGCCATCATCCTACATACTGCCTTCTGGGTCCTCTAAATTCCTCCTAGCTATCTCGCTTATCTGGTCCTACAATATGGTCTCTAAAGGCAGTGTTCTCTCTATGCTGTGTTTTTTCACACAGTATAGAGAGAAGACTGCCTTTAAAGGGACCTAATCAGGTTGGCCCAACATGGCAGTGTTTAATTTTCTGATGGTCCGAGTGGCAGACACCAGAATCCTTTGTGGCAGAAACAGGTGTCTGTGTATGGACTGTATCTTGCTGACCACTGAGCTATATAAATGAAATGTAATAAAATTTGCAAAACTTTTGCTCGGCTATACGCAAGAGTTTGCGCATGATGTCAACATGTTTGATTTGTAGCAAGCTGCATGGCGTTTTCATTTCACAACACATAGGAAATTAAAATGTTAATTTCAGGACTATCCATAAGAAACAGTAGTGCTAGACTTTAAATGAAAAAAAATGCCATATGATCCTCTTTTCTTTGACTACGAATAGATTCCTGGCAGTTTATTCTTGTAGCTGTATCGGGCAATCGAGTGAGGGCTTTTATCATAATTGACTAGGACTTATGAGGAAGAAAGACCCTTGATAATATCTTTAATCTGTGAAGGATGATTGGTGAAAATGTGTTTAACATTCAGAGTTTCTTCTCTATAGATAGATTTACTGCCTGATATGAAGACATTGTTAAGTGAAAACACATTCAATAATAGATTGATAATGAAATATTGATTAACTCGCCATGGCTGTCATTGATTTAGTTTGTTTCATGGAGACCAAGTATTTTAAGATCAGTATTTATGCATCGGTCTGGTTATTTAACTTTTTCAATGTTGCAGATGTGGGAAAATTGGGTGTTTGTCAGCTGATGTTAGAGAATCCCTGGGCTTGAATTATGGGATAATTCTACATTATGTTAACTTTTATTTGTCAAATTGGAGGGCTTTTTTTAATCAGGTTAAATCCAAAACATTAACCCATAGTTTTCAAAAATATATGGTTTTATAGGGCACACTGAATAGGCCAGGCTCAAAGATGTACCAAACAGGACATGGGCAGTGGATCACCAAATGTCAACATTGAAAAATGTGCATGCCCCAAATGTGGCCTTTTTGCCCCAAAACAACCAGGCAAACCCATACATGGGTAGTATCACTGTACTCAGGAGAATATTTTAAAAACCCTGGGGTGTCTAGTCTTCAAAGATACCCGAAATTGCACATGGGGGAAGAATTAACAGATTTGGAAAATGGTTTTGAAATGACAAAACGCTACCTGTATTTATTGCCCCATAATGTGCAGAAAAAAGCAAAAAAAACATAAAAACATTTTAGTATTTCTAAACTCGGGACAAACAGTAGAATCTATTTAGCAGGTTTTGTCATTAGCTTTTATAGATGAGTAAAAGATTTTTCAAGTAAAAGTCAGAAAAAAGTCCTTTTTGTCTAAATTTGTCACCATATTTTATACTTTTTTTTACAGTAAATAGTATGATACAATCAAAATAATGACATCTAAAGAAAACCCTTCTTGTCATGAAAAGAAAACAATATATAACTTGTTCAATAAACCGGAAAGAAGAAAAATACAGCTAAACACGAGCACTGCAGAAACGTTAACAGTCATTGTCACAAAGGGAACAAAAAATAAAATCAGCTATTGTCACAAAGGGGTTAAATATTGTGTTTACATGCTATAAAAAAATTCAGAGTTTTTAAACGTTTAGACACTTGCTTTATACATTGAAGGCAAAGTGCTATTGGCATGAACTGCACATCTGTATCTCTAGCTGAGAACATATTGTACTGTATATTCAACAGACAGCAACATTCTGGTTCAGTGCTGAAGGTATATTTTATGCAACAGCAACGTATGGCACTTGTCGAAGTTGCTGTATTGGAATATAATAATAACAAACTATAGTGTATGTGTGTATGTATATATATATATATATATATAGAGTATATATATATATAATATATATATTATTATATGCTCCATATATAAAGTAAACCTGCCCACAATCTCAGACGTAAATGAATCCTCTAACCAGAATAAAATATATAAAATTTTGTAAACACACTTTTAAGTGCACTAAAAAGGGGGTAAATATTTATTTTTCAGATGAATATCAAAACATTTTTGAATATATGTGACTAATATTAAAAGTGTGGAGCACTCAATTAAATATTGAACTATTCCAAAATAATTTTGTAATTCTAAATAACATTTAGAATCTCTGTTTGCATTGCCTGCTCTGCCGCAGCCGGGTTGCTTGAAGAGACCCTAAAGGAAGATGCTTGAGCCAATGCATGGCATTACCTGCCTGGATTTGAGTATACTGTCTGGGGGAGGTTTTCTACAGCCTGGTTTACCTGAGTCTGACAGGGACAAGTAGGTAGATGATTAGACTGGTCAGTCTGGGTCAGCAAAGTATGGGCCAGAGAGGGAGCCATGCTTTTATTTTATGATTTGGGGATATTTGTTATCAAACAAAGTAACAGTTCACCGGGATATTGCCTTACAGGACCATGCTTTAAGATCAGAGAAGTGACTTAGTGTCCCTCAGCAAAAAATGGTTTGTCACTATACAGTTTAGGCAGGTGTGAAAAAATGCTATGAACTCAGAATGCCTTCCAAAACATAGGTGCTAGAGAAATCTAAATCAAATCAGTATTTGGTGCGACCACCCTTTGCCTTCAAAATAGCATTGGTTCTTCGAGGTACATTTGCACAAGGTCACTGAGTTTGTAAGCATATAGTTAGTATCATTAAACAGTTTATACCAAACAGATGCCAATGATCATGAATTTAATATGTAGGTTTAAACAGAATCATTATCTGAAACAGAAACAGCTGTTAAGGAGGAATAAAACTGACTAACAGCCAAACTAGCAAGACGAGGTTGCTGAAGAAAGTTAAATGTCAAGTCATTCAGCATAGTAACAAACTCTCCCAGGATTACTTTTAAGACATACAGTGGTTTCCACATGTTTGGTTCTGCTGAAGAAGCACACAGAAAGAGGCAATGTTGAGGACAGTAGACGCAGTGGTCGGCCACGTAAAATGGCAACAGGTGATTTGGGGTGATTTGAAATATTTGGCTGTAGCAGAAGTGTTTGCAGGCAACAATGAAGCATGATGGAGGTTTCTTTCAAGTTTGGAGCTGTAATTCTGCAAATGAAGTTGGGGATTTGCTCAGCATTTATGATCTCCTCAATGCTGATAAGTACAGGCATGTATTTTACCATCATAAAATACCATCAGGGATGCATCTGATTGGCTCAAAGATTCCATTGTACGCAAAGGACTACTGGTACCTGCCACATATCGGCAACTCCCTCAATCAGAGATTTCCTGTTTTCCTGCATGGCTTAGAGGACAGTCCAATGATTTAGGTGTCCCTCGCCACACATTTAAGCGAGGAGTATATTCAAGTGTCCAGAGCCAGCCTTAAGTGTTCTGGCGCCCTGTGCGGACTACTCCTGTGGCGCCCCCCACCCCAAAAAAAAGGAAAGGAAAAAAAAACTTGTCACAAAACTCCCCTTTCTCACTATCTACCACCTCTGCCCCATTCTGCACTGCCCCTCCGTCCCTTCTCACTGCCTACTCCTGCCCCTTTCCACTGCCTCACCCCTCGGCCCATTTCTCAACTGCCGCCTACCCCTCTGCCCCTTCTCACTGCCTCCCCTGCCCCTTCTCACTGCCTTCCCCTCAACTCCTCTCCCTACTTCTCATTATCCTTACTTACCTTGTTGAGTCCTGCGTTGGGAGCGGGAGGCGTCCATCTTCTCACTCTGCAGCTCTGGATGTTAAAGTTAAAACAAAACAAAAAAACCCAATGCTTTAATTTAAGTCCTGGGCAGGGGCACCGAGCGGTTGCTCGTGCAGTTTTCAGCAACCGCTCGGCGTCCCTGCCCGGGACCTAAATTAAAGTATCGTTTTTTTTGTTGTTTTAACTTTAACATCCTACATGTTAAATAAAGTTAAAAAATACTTTATTTAACATGGAGGATTTAAATAAAGTTAAGAAAAAACAAAACAGGTCGCACACCCCTAAGGCTGGCCCTGCAAGTGCCTCTCCTATAACAGATGGCACCCTCTCGAGCAACTACAGCTTCAGGAGATGGTAACAAAAGAGGATATTACTGACAATTACATGGACTCTTCCTTAAAGGTTGAGTTATAGCAGATTGGAAACAGATAAACCTACAGAGAATACATCGGGGCAAAAAAGTATTTAGTCAGCCACCAATTGTGCAAGTTCTCCCACTCAAAAAGATGAGAGAGGCCTGTACTTTTCACCATAGGTACATTTCAACTATGAGAGACAGAATGGGGGAAAGAACACAGGAAATCACATTGTAGGATTTCTAATGAATTCATTGGTAAATTCCTCAGTGAAATAAGTATTTGGTCACCTACAAACAAGCAAGATACCCGTCTCTCACAGACCAGTAACATCTTCTTTAAAAATCTCCTCTGTCCTCCACTCATTACCTGTATTAATGGCACCTGTTTGAACTTGTTATCAGTATAAAAGACACCTGTCCACAACCTCAAACAGTCACACTCCAAACCCCACTATGGCCAAGACCAAAGAGCTGTCAAAGGAAACCAGAAACAAAATTGTAGACCTGCACCAGGCTGGGAAGACTGAATCTGCAATAGGCAAGCAGCTTGGTGTAAAGAAATCAACTGTGGGAGCAATTATTCTAAAAAGGAAGACATACAGGACCACTGATAATCTCCATCAGCAAGGGCATTGAAGATGAAACGTGGCTGGGTCTTTCAGCATGACAATGATCCCAAACACACCGCCTGGGCAACGAAGGAGTGGCTTCGTAAGAAGCATTTCAAGGTCCTGGAGTGGCCTAGCCAGTCTCCAGATCTCAACCCCATAGAAAACCTTTGGAAGGAGTTGAAAGTCCGTGTTGCCCAGCGACAGCCCCAAAACATCACTGCTCTAGAGGAGATCTGCATGGAGCAATGGTCCAAAATACCAGCAACAGTGTGTGAAAACCTTGTGAAGACTTACAGAAAACGTTTGAGCTCTGTCATTGCCAACAAAGGGTATATTACAAAGTATTGATATGACCTTTTGTTATTGACCAAATACTTATTTTCCACCATAATTTGCAAATAAATTCTTTAAAAATCAGACAATGTCATTTATGGACTTTGTTGTCTCATTCTGTCTCTCATAGTTGAAGTGTACCTATGGTGAAAATTACAGGCCTCTCTCATCTTTTTAAGTGGGAGAACTTGCACAATTGGTGGCTGACTAAATAATTTTTTGCCCCACTGTATTCAGATGATGGAGAATATGCTCCTGCAACAACAACAAGCAAAATATGGACTTGAACCCACACCCTAAAGACCTATACAGTATGATGAAATCATTTGTGGGTAAGATTTGGTCAAGAAACCGCTGACCTTAGCGAAATTCCAGAAACGCTATAAAGCCTATTTAACAATATCAGCCTTCACCCCACTTAAACTGGATAGGGGCTATAGGGCTCTCGGAGGAAAGCCTTCCCCTAATCAACCACTTAGGTACAAAGTCTGCCGTGTATATGATTATCTGATAAATGAAGAGAACCTTCGAAAACAAAGGCTCACTGTTGTCTTTGTTGTGTCTTCTATACTGTCAGAACCAAAGGTTGCCTAAAACAGATGATGTATGCAAATGAGAGAGCCTTACCCTGTGTTTTGTGTGCTTTTCTTGTTCTTAGACACATTGTCGTACGTGTATTTTATTTTGCTAAATGTTTGAGCAAAATTGTTTGTTTATAAGAGGCATTTCTTGCTAGAATTAATCTGCTTATTTATTAAAGCATAGCAATTTATTTCCTGCTGGAAACTGATGGAACAATTTGAATTACTTTAATATGGTGATACATTTTATTAAGTGAGTAATTATTAGAGCTAATTTGTCTAACTATCAAAATCAAATAGATGGAAATGTCACTCCTGCACCCAAACATTACAGTAAGATGTTAGCCTATGGTTTCACGTATCTATATATCTTATGTAGATACATATCCTGGAGCGTTATGATGGACGATCTACACTGTCATTGATAAGAAGAAATGCCGGTTCAATTTGTAAAGCTCCAGGAAAACTGTGTTGGGTCAGTGATAAGCCTAAATATTCCAGCGAACAATGCCAAATTCACAAATTCAGTGGAGACCCTACCCTTTACTAGAAGTATGTGAGTAGTATTTCACAATTTTATGTATGGAAACTCCTTTACTAAAGATGTGATGGATAAGTAAAATGGCACATTAGCACAGGTGCTACCTGGGAACTTTCAAGGGTAGACTACCTGGCTTTGTAGGAAGGTGGAGAGTGGGTGTTGTGACCAAACACAATGCCCTTGTATTGGACAGGATATGGCCAGTCAGACCAAGGACTGATTAAAATGTGAGATAAAGAAACTGACTTGGAGACCTGGGAAACAGGGTGCTGATGACCAAGAGCCAGATGAGGTTTTATAGGACAAAAAATGTGACAGCTTTCGCTTTTTAGTCATGCAAAGTTAGGAGAAACCACATCTCTAGCTCTAAAACTTTAAAGTTTTTAAAGATTTATATTTAAAAAATCTAGTAGAGTAGAGGTTTGTCCAGTAAGGAGTTTGAGTGGCTCGCCTCGATTCAAGCAGGTTTGTTATTGCAATCTGAAGAGTTGAGAAGGTTTGCTGTCATTCAGCAGCATGCATTCTTTACCTCCTAACTGTGTCCTGTTTAAGGCAAGACAGTTCAGACTTTTAAGTTCTGCCTGACTGTGGCATACAATGAGGATCATGGACTGATTAGGGAAATCAGAGGATCCTGACTGCCAATTGAGCTGTAAAACTGACCTCAATCGCAGCTCCTATGTGAACACCTTGCAATGTATCAAAGCAGAATACCGTTTAAAGTAGTTCAATGACCCCCCTGCCAGCCATCCTTGCAACCATACAACATGAACATGCGAAAAGTATGAAGTGTCTAGAGAACATCAAGAGGGATCAACATTTTAAAAAAATAACTAGTATGTTCAATATAAAATATATAAAGATAAAATATTTCTCTGAAAAACTGTGTAACATTTTACAGACAGCTGTAAAATCAATGGAGGCCTGTGCTGTACCTTGCAACACTGCACAGCTGTGCAAAGTGCCTCCTTGGGTAAGACATCGATTTTTCAAGTAAATGGCAAAGAGCATGATCGCTTTCCCTTGTCGTATGAACATTTTTGAAATTGTGTAAGTCTTTATCTTAATTCCTTATTTAAATGCCAGTGAGCTCTCTATATTTTCCCAGAGCTGGTTACCAGTCTTCCGAATCTCCTAGAAGGAGTTGTGGTTGTTCACACTCACTCCCTGTCCCTTTATGTCTATCATAGGGTAGCCTGTCTGTTCAAATGTCTAGTCCTGCCCCTTAAATAAGCCACACCCAGTTCCTGCCCCCCTACAAGAAGGCTGCCAGCCCTGGGTAGTTCCTAAGTATGCTCCTTTAGAGTAAGTGCCTAGTACTGAATAATAGATCTATAAACAAAACATATTCAGAATTGACTTGGTTAAATATTTGATTACTAATAACCATAAGCAGATATCTGGCTGCAAAAGTGATAGGTAAACTTAAATTACACACTAGAACCTAGCAAAACTAAGCATTCGTTCTTTTTGTTTTGCTTCATATTGGAAAAGCAGGTTTTACCTCTAGAGTATATATCCAAATTCTGCAGATGTTACATAGAAAAATATAGTATGTGTAGAATTCTAAATAAAGAAAACTATTATAGAAGCCCAACATACACCAAACCATTTCCAAAAGAACCATAGTTTTTTTTTCAGCCCCCTGATTTGTGTTTTTTTTCTTTTTTAAAGAAAGTAATTCAAACTAAACAACAACAAGTGTGCTCACAATGGGGATAACAGCTACATAATCTAGGTAGAAATGTTCAGACGTAAAATGCAATACATAAATTGGATTTCAATTTCATGTTATTTCTTTACAAGTCACAGAACGAAAGTTGAGCTACAGCCCAAGCAGAAGAATCTCCAGCATTAATGAAACCTTTCCACTCCTGGAAATGCAACAGAATGTGGAAATGCCAGTGGAACAGGACTGCATCGATTTAGGGCTACCACGTTCCCTTCATTTTAGCCAGGCATGAAATGGATTACATAATACTGGATCTGGCACCTAACCTTCCGCAAGGCAATTTTATTTAAACTGCCAAAAAAGTATAAGCTGTAGGTAATAATTTTCCTTAAGATGCAAGCGGATGGCAACTTTTCCCCTTTAGTACATACATACCAACAAGCGCAATAGCAGCTATTGCTAGTAGCTTTTAGTAAAAAGTTGTCAATAGTGGCTGGGCCCCCTGGAAGCTATACTGAGACCCCCCATTCCCAATGTATGTAAGTTTTGATCCAAATGGCTGTGTTGATTGTGTGAAATCAGCAATCACTTGAATGCAGTTATATTGTTTAAAGGTGGAGGTCTTCACAAAAATATGCCAGTGTAAATCTTGAGTGTGCCTCATAATTATTTACAGATATAGTATAAATATTAGTTCCCAGGTAGTTTCGATCTCCGTGCTGTGCTGTAAAATTGATGAAGGTCTATGCTATTACAGATCTCTGTCACCCATTCCCATGTGGCCAACTCGTGGACAGGTAAAGTAGGTGGCCTTACTTCCACTCATGCCCATGGTCCTACCTCTATCCGAACTCCCCCAACAAACATCTTGTTTTGGGCACTTGAAATGCTTGCATAAGAAAATACCAAATAACTATGACTGTGCTATGGAAAATGGGACACCTGGGGTTATGCAAGAGGCTCCAATGAGTCTCATTGGATTGACATACCTAGGAACTCTCTGGGTTTGACCCTGAGCCACTGAGTGGAGTGTTCTGAGTCACTTTCCTGTCGGGGCATCGGAGCTGTGTTTTCCCATACTACTACCAGCCCATTTAATGCCATCTGAAGCTAGCTCCACCTCAATGTGTTGCCAGTCCCACCTCTACATGTGGCTGTCCCTGTCCCCTTGTGAAGCCAGTCCCTCAGAAGTGAGAGAGCTCCAGTAGCTTGTTCTACTATGATTCAACATTTTAATTTTTAGTGGAGCCTCTCAATGTATATATATATATATATATATATTGGTTTTTCAAGTACACATAGGGCTTTCTTTATATATATTTATATATATCCTCATCTTCAGCCCAAGTTAAAGGGGCCAGCTGAAAAATAAAATTTTAAAATGCCAGACAGTATGTAAAAAAACAAAAATAAAATCCTATTGCTTTAAAATGCCCTCTGGATGCATGGGGACATGCTTAAAAATACCTGTGCACCATTGGTGTCAAATTGTAAGAGGATACACTGCATCCTCTATTGACTAAGAGAAGGAATGAACTGGTCAGTCTTGTCAGTTGAATCAACCCTTAATGTGACTGACCACGTGGATAGATCACACAGCCTTAGATGAAACAGATGTATGTATAGAGCTACTACTTTATGGGTTAAATGCAACCCATATAGATTATTATAGAAGGCCATGTCTCGGTGGGATGCTTTTCTTCACGTTTTTTCATTATAGTGGTTAAAATTAATTGCCATCATTTAGCCTAGCAGTGGATTCCCCTGCTGTGGTAAAATATACACACTTATTCCTAAACAATTTGCAAGGTTGCATAACTAGTCTCTTGTTCATTTAATTACATTAAATGTAAGCTTTATGGCAAAGTTATTGGTCCTTTGGATTCAGAAAACAAATGTTCCAACAATGCTATAAAATAGAAATTGTTCTGTAAGTTATTCACTAACATATTACAATTAATACTATTATTTTGTTTAATAGAACATCTTTATTAAATATTAGTATTACCTGTTAATAAACATAATATTTTTAAATCTTGATTATAACATAACAGAAATTTGATTAATTTGGAAATTCTTTATATTCTGAGTTATGTCATTCTTTATACTCGTACACACTATCCTTAACTTTAATGAATGTTTTAGAATGAAAACACTTTGCAGGTGGTTTTTCATTGTATAGAAATGTGTGTTCCATTAAAACAGGATTTATAAAATGTTTTATTAGAGATAAAACTGAAAGCCTGGTAAGAAAATAATGGAAAGGTGTGTTTAGGTCAAGAGAACTAGGCCTTCAGCAGCACCAAGGAATGGGGGGCTGTCATCCCTAAGGTAGATGCCACAAGAGAGCACAAATTTGAGTCTGCCTGGTATAAATCACCATTTTCCATATCTCCCAACAATCTGGGGGATAGTCCTAGTGTCCCAAGTAGCTGCCCTACCATACCTGGGAACATACCGGACTCTATCCTTGCGGGATGCAGCCAGGACTACCTGCTGACATTTCTGGGTAGTCCCGCTGGCGTCACGAAAGGTCCCTCTGAAATCAGGTGGTCTCACCTAAGTGACAGGAAAAGTGGTGGGGTATGATTACTTGCTGTGTCACCACTACACTAAAAAGTGAGCCGGTACATGATGACATATCCTAGTACAACAAGCAGAGCAGCTGCTAGATGACACAAATGGATAAGAGCTGTATAAAAGGCAACAATGACAGTGTCAAAGATGCTTACCTCTCAAGTGTCTTCATTAAGGAGAGACAGCCCCTCCTTGGGGCCAGAATCCCTCTTCATTTTTCCTCCATTGATGTCCTACTTGTAGGAACTCACAGGTTTGGTGGGTATGTGCGTATTACAGTGTTATGTATAACATTAAATGTTACAATAATGTATATTGAAACAGCACAGAATAAATATTTTAACTTTTTTGTAAAATCTTGTTATGTTTATGAATTATGAATTAAATGTGGTGTTTTATTTTCTAAATGCCGTACTCAGTTGCGTAAATAGACATTAATAGGTCTCGATGTCATTTCAAAAGTCATGATTGTTATATAAAAATTAGCATCTTTCAGTTAACTTAAATTGCATATGACATGTCCTGTCAACGTCATATAGGTAATGTTGCTGTAACTATAATCAGGTATCTCTGGGTCTAAAATCCAGTCTGAGATGAATCCATACGCTCTCTGGCTTAATGCCTCAGCGTCACATAGCTGTTCTTAGTGTTGCTGTAAGCAGCAGAATTAACCCTGCTAAATCAGGCTTACTTGCCAGAAGTGTCCTATGGGTATAATAACATTAAAATGACACTACTTGCCTCACTAGTTGCCTGTTTCAACTAACTATGCTCAGACATCAGCCAAAATGTCTGCTTCAGAGCAATTTGTGATTTCTCTTACGGGAAAAACTTCCAGGAATTAGCAGCTGCTTCAGTTAGTATTAAGTTAAGAACCCTTTCTTGCCTGCACGTGAAATCCCTTTAGAAGGCCATAAGTCATAGGTTTACAAATTTTCCTGCTAGGACTATATTGTCCTCTCATCTTTCCAAAGACTTCCAGACAAACTCGTTGACCTCGCAAACGCTGAGAACTGCTTACAAAGCAGCAGGAGACTGGAAAAGCACCAAGTACTTAAAATGTTGCACTGTAGCGTAACTAGATGCTGTATCAGTCATAAAAGACATCTTTAATTTAATTAGGCTGACTATTCATACATTTTTGACTATTCATACTTTTCTGATGTATGTTTTCCATTTGGTTTGCCCGTAATATTCACAATATCAAATTCACTGTTTATTGATTGTACTTGTAATTTTTTCATTAAAAATATTTATTGTGCAACTAATAAAATACAAAAGCTGTACTCCATTTGTAATGCTAATCAATACTGCAGTGGTTTCAATATAGCAGGATAAAATAAGGAAAAAAAATATAATCCAAAAGGGTATAGTCTAAAAACGCCAGTTGGATATAAAACCCCAAGGCTAAATGGTAATATGCATAAACTGTGAGCTGTGGGTAATATATTCTTAGGGAGTATTACAGACCTTGACTAAGCAAATCTCATAGGCGCCTGAACTCATCAGCAGACGGAAAGAGACTGGGATGGAGAATTTGTAGAAGGAACTAGCAAAACAGAACAGCTTGGCATGTTTAACTTTTTTGTCATCTAGAGCTTAAGGCAGCTTGCTAAAAGATTAACAGTTTGCTAGATGGAGCAATACAAGTAATGAAAATGCTTCCAGTGATGGGCGACAGCATACTATGCAATACGTTCAGTGAAGTTATTACCATCATTAGGATGCTTATGATAATAGTGCTGTTAATTACTGTTTTGCTATGATGCATTGTTATAACACCTTCTCCCACCCCATTTTCTTTCCAGTATCTCGATCATAGATACACAAAGGACAGTGATCCAAATGTTGCCTTGATGATTATAGCAGAGTAAGATTAGCTGGGTCAGTAAACCAACATTATCTCCTGGGGTCCACGTTGACTTGGTTTAAGTATATTTGCACATTTCAATAATAATATGACACTGTTCTATATGCATGACTTCTTTATTGTAATTTCTGCATGTTACAATCTTGTTAATCAGAAATTGTATCATGTTCACACTGGCACAAATGTCCTCTTTCCAGCCTATGGATTTGTGTGCTGTGTGTTTTCCACCAATTCACCACTGCTAATGAGATGCCAAGGGCTGGCTTGACCATTTCATAGTCCCCAGTACTCCGAAATACATTGGAACAGTCACCATACCTTAGCTCACATAATATGGTTGAAGGTGCATTGTAACATTGCATGAAGCAGGTATTCTGTTGGTGCTAAGTATGCCTTATAGGTGGACTAGGTAGCAGTCTAGGACACTAAATCACAGGGGGCCCAGGTCACTTGGCTAATGGTTAGAAACCTTAAATGTTTCCCTTCTCTATGAAGAATATGCAGTTGTGATCTGCAAAAGGGGCTCATAGTGTTTTTAGCATCCATGATAAACAATGAGATAGGGGTATAATGGTGGTGTGGTAAGAGAGAGAGGAATCGAGCATGATGGTGCTGTAAAAGAGAAGTGCTGAAGTAATGTAGTTGAAAATGAGGAAAATTAATTCAAAGCGAGGTTTAGGGCAAAACGGAATCTGAAGTTGTGGTGGGAGAGTGGGTGATCTAAAATAGAAGGTGGAAGGCAAATCCTCTGAAAAATACCCCTTGTCTTATATTTAAGGTCGTCTTATAATCAGACCTCAAATAGAGGTCTGACTACATGACTAAGATCACCGCAGTGCTGCAGGGGACATGGATCCTTCTCTCTGGCAGCCAGTGGCCGTCTGTTCGATGCACGCAGACAACCTCCGCTTCTTCTTCCGATGCTCCACAATAGAAGCCCTGGCGGAAGTACCTTCGATGCTGGCCTGTACTTCCGCCACGGTTTCTATGACGGAGCACCGGCGTGACCTTCTCGTGCTCAGTCATAGAAGCCCCGGCGGAAATCCCGGTAGCAGCAAATAAGAGAAAATAAAAATTAAAATGCATTTTTTCTCAAAAAAATAGTTTTTATTAAATATGAAAAAATAGCTCACATGTGAACTAATATTTACTAGTAAAACTTTTTTCCTATAGGGTAGTCGCCAGGCTTTTTCTTTTTTTCTAAATTAATATTCAAATTTTGGGGGGGGTAATACGGTATACATTTTTAATTTTATTTTTTTAGTTTTGTTTTCTGTACATTTACATTGTATAACTTGCTCTTATTGTACAGCAAAAAGTCAGTCATTCATACGTACTTTATAAAAAAAAAATCTTTCAGTAAGTGCCTTTTCGGGCCTCTTTTTTTGTATTAAGCATTTAATGCTTTTGTCAGGCACAACTTCCCCTGCTGTGTCTTCTCTCTATCTTAAAATATTCGTTGAATAAAAGCCTGCTGAGCTTATGCCTAAAGACTTTCATTGCCTGATTATTTTTTAAAAGAAAAAAGTGTTCATTCTTTATATGTGCTTGTAGGCTGAGGAAGTTAATCTGCTCTGGAGTGGAAGGGAGTTTTTGGAAGCGGTATCACATTATAGAAGGTTTCTAGTATTCTAACTTGAACTACTGAAGGAATTACCTCATCCCAAACCTCGGTTACCCTCCTGACAGGCTGCATTGTTCGAAATCCATCTAGTTCTAAAGTTATAAGGCGAATTGTTTTAAAAGCTTCTCTTGTGCCTAAAATCCACTACCAAGTTTGCCTTGAAATGGTTACAAAATGATTAAGGTTTTTAGATCAGGCACTCCACGGGGATTTGTCCAAACTTAGAAGCTGGACACAATAATGTGTCTCTATTAGCTATGACCTCTGCCATCATGATGCTTAGTTCTGAAACAACAGAGTACTCGGCGTCAAATTGCAGTACCTTGGCAGTTATATCGGGAGCATGAGAGCTCTTTTTCCTTTCCATGTCTAGGTTTAATCAGGGCACTTTGTTCTTTTTCTCTTCAAGTGGAATGACATTCAGCCTTAATATTTCCAAAGTGTAATAGGCAAATGAATCTGATTATCTTGTCATTCTTAGATGAGGACCTTTTACTCCTCGGATGAGGACCGTTTACTTCTGCATGACAGGTTTGAAATCACATAAACATTTAGCATATTGTGTTACTGTATATCTAAGTATTCCTACATAGTAATGAACAAAGCTGTCACTGTATGCACAGGGTCAGCCGACAGTTATTATTTACACTGTGTGTTCTGGAATATATTGATAAACGGAATATTGGGAGTGCTTGGAATAGTTTGGTTGTATAGTCAAACGGGTTCTAATGAAATAATCCGTGACATGAAAAGCATGATGACAAAGTGCAACAGCAGTGTCTGGCATTTATTGAGCTTTTTGTTCCAATTGGCATGTATGGCTGTGTATGAAAAATGCTGAAGTGTGTCAAACATGCCTGATACGGGTGCTTTGTCCCAAAGCTTTTTCATTTTTTCCCA